>NCVV01000109.1:44289-114780 GCA_002092955.1 Auricularia auricula-judae
GCCCGCGCTCGCGCTCATCGCCTGCGCCTGCGCTCATCGCCTGCGCCGCCTGCACGCCCGCGCTCGCGCTCATCGCCTGCGCCGCCTGTGCTCGCGCTCGTCGTGTGGCTCGCGCTCGAGTGGCCCGCGCTCATCACCCGCGCTCGCGCTCGTCGTGTAGCTCGCGCTCGTCGCCCGCGCTCATCGCCTGCGCCCGAGCCCGCGCTCGTCGCGTCGCCCGGGCTCGTTGTGTGGCTCGCGCTCGTCGCCTGCGCCCGCGCTCGTCGCCTGCGCCCACGCTCGTTGTGTGGCCCGCGCTCGTCGCCTGCGCTCGTGTGGCCCGCGCTCGTCCGCCTGTGCCCACACAAGTCGTGGTCGCAACAGTTAGTAGGGCCCATACCGCGACGCATTCTGTACATACCATGTGCGGATCCAGCATCGAAGGCCATAGATGGTGCAATAATCTTGAATCTTGAGCTCTGGGGGCGGCTACCAAATGGCAGCCGCCCTGGATGGCGCGATCTTGGTTGGCGGGGAGCGGATGATAGGGGCCATGTATGCGATGTGATCAGCCGCTCCCAAATGGGAGCAGCCCCGAGTGACCTGGTACGAGCGCCGGCGGTGCGCTGGAAGAGGACGGCGCAGGGCTCAAATGAGCCCAACGCCCGTGGTGGGTGAGTGGTGGACGAGGGAGGGAAATGGCGGAGTCCAATCGGACTCCGACATCCGAAGTCCCGTCCCGACTCCCAAGTCCCGCGACCACACCGACAACCACCGCGAGCCGCGCCACAGGCCCGCTATCGCCACACACCAGCGCACACATTTGTGGGCGCTGGTCCCCTTTGCGTACACTCATTTGAGGGTGCGCAGTCACAGGACCCACGACGACTTGGCCGACTTCGACGCACCGTCACCGACGACCAGCGCGTCTTATACGACCACCATACGCCACTACTCTCATTTGAGAGTGGTAGCAGCCTGCGCATCATTCGGACACCGTAAGATACATAGAAAATCGTTGGTTAGGTGCTAATGCTCGTAGCGAGACGCGAGCAGCCGGCGACACATCGACCTCGCGACGTCACGGCCGCCTCAAAGACTGCAAGTATCTGCAGGCCGTTCTGCACAGGAACATCTCGACGCTTCATTTTTTACGGTATGTATCTCACCGGCGATGTGGCACTGCACCAAAGCTGACTTGTACCCCAGCACGCGCGCGGACGAAGGACACATAGCGTCAGCCCACATCCGTCACGACCAGCACTCAGGTAAGCTTTCCATGGTCGCCGTCGCAGCGATGCATTAAATTGTTATCATTAGAACATCATCAACGTCAACGTCGACATGGACAACGTGAACGCGGCTGCAAGTAGCCAGGCCCCACCCGAGCGTGTGGCCACCGAAGGCGCGGTGCAGGTAATCCTCAACTATGCCAGTTTTTTACATCGCTGAGCTCATCTTTATTAGAATGCAGCTGACGAGCAGGCGCCGCACCGCGATGAGCATGGTGGTGCCGAGGACGCGCCCAACGAGCTCATTCCGAGCATGCGGCTGCGTCGGACTGAAGAACCCTGGCCATGCCAGGTGAAAGCTGTCGCCTACGACCGGGCGGCGCGCAGATATATATATTCGTTTTCTGGCGGGGAGGACATCCCCGAACTGTCTACCGAAGAGTTCCCGCGCATGCGGACTGATTATCGACTCGGAGTCCACGACCCCATGCAGTACCCGCAGTTATGGCAACCCACCGCCCCTCACATGGCATGGATCGCGCACGTTCCTCGACATCGCGACCTGTACCGCCAGAACATCGTCGGCTACGTCATCCAACGGCAAGACTGGAAGGCCATCGAGGAGGGGGCAATGTACGGACGGCTACAGGGCCCCCTGCTGGCGCGACTGCAAGATGCCTTCTTTGGAATCCATGCCGTTGTACTTCCGCTCATGCGGGAGGCGCGGACGCGCCTGCTGCTTCCCACCGCCACAATAAACAACTGTATCCGCCTGCTCTCTGATCTTCATACGCTAACGGCGACATTCCGTGAGACTGCGAAGCTGGTGACACAAGTACAGCGCGGCATTGCGGAACTGCGCGCGTTCTATCTTTTCAGGCTGGACGTCAGGCACCATGTCGGCAACGAGCACTTTGTTTCGAAGTACATGTTCGACTGTGTCGGTGTCTTCACGACGGACAGAAGCATGGCCGATTTGTTGCACCGTCTCGGCATGCCAGTCTGGCTTGTTTCGAAGTCAATGCCGCATGGGATGAAGAAGGAGGCCCTCCGGCCGCCCAGGGAGCACTGGCGATTCGTCGAGATGAAGCCTCTCGACTCTCTTGACGCCGATGGTCGGGACTGGCTGGGACGGCAGTACAGCGAGTCTACCACGCCACCGCTGTACGACTCTGACGATGGACGTGCCGTCACACCGCAGCCTGAAGGGGTCGACGCTCCGTCCAGTGACGCTCGAGCTGGCCGACGTGGAACGACAGCTCCACCACCGGCTCGATCCTCGCGCGCGCGGTCCAAGTTGCCTTCTCGTCGAGCAGCGGTCGCGCGACCGCGTTCGCCCGCCCGCGGTTCATTCTGGTTGGCACCGACAATAGATATGTCGGGAACAACGTACGATGTGCCGCAGTACGTGCTGCGAGAAGAAGCTCGTCTCAACGGTGTGCCGTCTGTGTCTCGATGAAGCTCTATTGACTCATCGATGTTCGACAGAGAAAAGCCGGTCGCATAGACCTCCGGAGGCGCCGCCGGCCTGGTGTCCTAGAACCTGGGCAACAGACCCTGGACAGCAAGCCAACCAACGAGACGATTTGCCGGCATGGGTGCCTCAAGTCCCGGCTTGGCTTGAGCATGTTGCGCGCTCCGTGGACCGCTCACTCTCGCGCGAGTTCCGCTTGTGCGCACCTGATACCGTACACCCAGTTCCCCAGGAACGATTCAAGCAGATGCTCCAGTACACGCTGCCGCCGTTCCATATGCTATTGGCGAAGAATCAGGGACGCATGCGGTATCTCTTTCGGTCGTGGGCTGCGTTGCGGGACTTCTGGCTGCGACGTATTCTTCGAGAAGGATTCTGCGGTCTTGCCGCGGGCACTTGGAGGAAGGTGTTGGACGACAAGTACAACATGGATGGCGCGCTCAAGGCCTGGATCGACATCAATTCGAAAAACGTGCGGGCGATGGCGATGGACGTCGACGCCGGCGACAACACCAGTTCCATGGACATCACCGGCGACAACACAACGCCAAGCGCACCAGAAGCGGGCGGCATGGGCTCCGAGGTCAATGCTGCACGCACCTCCAGCGCCGCATCCATGGCGACTCACAGCAACCTCGCTGTGCCCAGTCTGCCCGCATCAACCCGGTATACGCGTGTGCCGGAGGCGGGCGAGGATCTGCTGATCCATGCGCTGCGCACAAATGTAGAGCCCGAAGGGTGGATGGATTGGGCGGTGCATGGGCAGATGTTCTACGAGCGCGAGCAATTCTCGATGTACCTTGTCGACGATGCCGATCGTGAGCGCGTTGTAGCGTCGCAGGGAGAGTGGCATGAGTTCTGGGATTACGAGAACCGCCGTATCCTCCTGTTCAAGAAGTCTTCGCATCTATTGTCTGAGCCTGGCGTCATGCCCGACGTGGAGATCTTGCTGAACGAGGCGTGCCTAAAGTGGCATAGCTCGATAGCTGATGCAGATGGTCTCGCCCAAGCATCTCGGGCGATGTGGATGGCCACCGTGTCCCTCCATAAGGTATATATTTTATTGCTCATAGCACTCAAGGTACTCATGATTTTAGACTGCAAACAAGGCTGCTTCCAGTTCAGTCGCTGCTCAGCCTTCACCTCCAGCACGTGCGTCGGCAGATGCTCCCGCACACGACAAGCGACCCGCGCCAGACCCTGTCTATGGGTATCATCCTGAAGTGCCCAACGGGCACCACATCAAATCCTTCGTCATACGTCAACAAGAATTACCACTCGAACGTCTTGACCAACCTGAAGTGCGAGCGTTCCTCATCTGGGAGCTGCAAGAAACGGCCTTTAGATTTCAGCTTCGCGACCTTGACGTGTACATTCTCAAATCGCTGAAGCTGTGGACGCCGTCTGTCCAGAAGACTAGGGAAACGCTATGGGTGAATTGCTGGGGCGGAGAGGATGGATTTGTACCGCTCGGTTTGCACTGCCCGCTGCATACGGACCCTGACCCCAAGAAGCGTGCTGCGAGCATTTATAGCCTGTGGAAGGTCGTACGCTCTTGGCCGCGGTGCCGCGAGGTGCCTAATCTACGCCAATACACTGCCGCGCAGGGTTTATCAGTTGAGACGCTGTTGGTGATCGAGCGCGAGGTCTGGAGTTTCTATGCTCAATCCTACTATGATTACTTTGGCATCCTGCCTGCAATCCCCACCTGTATGCCTGTCAACCCATTTCTGTCCTGATGTAGGCTCGTGTCCCAATCGCCGTCTCTGTTTTCACGAAACTCATTCAACGTTCTTTCGCAATGCTGTAGCCTTCGGCTGGTTTGTATATAGGTCCAATCTGCCGTGCGTGCAATGCCACCTGACCCGCTTGTGTCCCGCAGTCCCTCAAGCTGTGACAGCTACAGGTAGGCCGCCACACCACTAAGATGTGTTGTGTGATTACACTGATTGTCACCGCCGAGTCTAAGCGGTCTCAAGCGATCCTAAGCGGTTTTAAGCGGTCACCTCAATTAATAGAAAGTTCAACCGCATGCAACTTCTCAGCGGTCTTAAGCGGTTCCGAGTGTATCTCAGCGGTTTGTACACGAGTTGGTCGTCAGCGGTTACAAGCGGTGCTAAGCGAACTCAAGCGGTCCTAAGCGATCTCAAGCGGTTCAAATAATATTGCTGGACTACTAGATACATTCCGCTTTTGTCCGCTTAGCCCTCGATTTTGTCCAAAAGTGCGGGTTCCGCTTAGAGCGATTTTGTCGCGAAGTCCGGGTTCCGCTTAAGCTAAAAGCCCCGGTACTGCTGCGGCCGGCGGCGTTGCACCTGGCGATGCGTTGGGAGCGATCAGCAGCGGCTGAAGAATGAGTGTGAGCCAGATGCGCTGTCGACGTTGAGATTGGATTGTTGTAGCTCAGGCTATATGCTGTGTGGCTGCCGTAGCCGAGCCTGCAGAGGGTGGAGGCTGTGATACTGTAGTGTCATGAGATCTGCATTCTAGTTGCCATTGGGCGGGAGCTGATGGACTTCGCAACCCAGTCAAGTACATCATCTACTTACTGGGTATCGATGCTGTACGTTTTCGCAAAGCGGGAGAAATCGGAGCGGCTGAATGCTTCCAAGTGACGCGCTGCGCAGTGCACAGTAATGGTGTCTAGAAGATCAGCCTCGTAAATGATGAAGGAGCGAAACTCTTCCTCTAGAGTGTTGAAAATGGTGGTCTCGTATTCGGTTCCGGTGTGATCGAAAAATGATTCAGCGATGCTGAGCGTAAAGTGGCGCAGTTGTGGCGCGCGCAAGTAGTTCCCCCTTGCGTAGTTGATGCCCTCGCGTTCGGCGAGACGAATCTCGAGGTCTACGAGGTGCGGCGCCTGCGTCCGGACGGCACAGCACGCCCAGAAATGCGTGAGAGGCATCGAAAGCGCCGTGAGGCGTTCCGCGCAGAGCACGCGAAACTCATGGAAGGCGTCATATGATTCCCAGAACGCAATCGTCCCGATTTCCCAGCGGAACTCGCCGTTGGGCTGGGACGTCATGACAATGCTGGCCTCTGCGCAGCGTTCCCGGTAAGTGACAAGCTTGACAGGCAGGCTGTGAGTCGAGAGAAAGACGGGAATGAGTAGCTCCACGTCTCCAGGCCCCGAGGAGAAGAGACTGACGCGCGGAATGCGCGCGCCCGAGTCGGCCCATAGCTGAATTAACGTGCTGAACCAGGTGGTCTCCGTAGGGTCGTCATGTGCACGCAGCGTGACATGCTGCAGGAAACGAGGTATGGGTGCGTACGGGAGTGCATCAACGTTGCCGACGTCCCGAAACTCGACGGTAAGCAGGTTGGGGCAGTAGCGGAAAAGGTGTTCGTATGAGACGTCCTCGCGAAGATGACAGACCAAGTGCTGAAGAAACAGGTAGGGTTCGGAATCTCGTGGCCAGTCCAGCACCGGAGCGACGAGCCGGCGCAAGTTCGGCCCCGGGAAGACAGCGTGCGGAAAAACTGTTTTCCATGACCACGATTTCTGTCTGGGTAAACGTGTCGAGGCAGTTGAACGATACGAGAGCCGGTAACGAAATTTCCTGTCGAAATACCGAGGATGGTCCGTCATACTCCTCCAATCGATCTGCATTCGATCGCAAGGCGCCGAATACGCGTGCTGTGTAGCCGAGGTAGCCACCGTAATAGGAATGAGGCAGCTGCAGCCGGACAGGCAGAGGGTGCGAGCGCCGCAGCATCTGCTCCAGGCGGTTCAAGGATACATGCTGGTCCTGCGCGCTAGAAAACGGCGCAACGCAGAAATTCGTCCACAGACGGCAGTCGGCAAGAGCCACCGCGCGCCATTTGCGAGAAACGTGACTTGCGCGGACGCGTGTCATGAAGTCGGAGACACGCAAGACTTCGGTCATGACCTCGACAGGAAGCCGTCGCGCGAGGGCACGCGCGTGGTGGCTGTTCCATGTTTCCAGAAAATCTGCGCAGGCGCCGTGTACGACCGAAAATACAGCTTCTATGGCTTCTGCCAGTTGGTAAGACCTATTAGGGTACATTCAGTGCGACCATTCACGCGAAATTGAGTATAGGTCTCACGCTTCCAAGTGGCCCGCGACGTCGGACAGTAACCCCTGCACGGCGTTGTGTACTTTTGAGCGATAATGTTGATCCAATTCTACGCCCATAATACTCGTAGCCAAGGTTCTCTGCCCGTTTAACTGATAGAAGCGGCTGCTATTGATATTTCGGTCGCTGGAGGCGCGATGAGATGTGGGAAAAAGAGATATAAAGTCCGACCGGCGCCAAACTCATGCTTGATATACACCCGGACGGTCAATCCCGGTGCTTGTCCTGTTTGACGACGACGATCTTCTGCCAGAGCAACGACAGCGCCTGGCGCGCTGCCCGACTGATATTCCACCAAAGCTCGGCTGTTACTGTCATATTCTGTCCGCTGAATCGCCTACTTGACGTCCGTTTGCCCGCGAATCTGCGCCCTCATTGTTAACATCGACGTTCTTTCTCTGCATCGTTTGCCTGCGGCATTGGCATTCCCGTCCCTTCCTTATTGCTTAACATCTTCTCGTGGAGCCAAGTACCGCATGCCCGTGTGTTGCTTTCACCGTCCAATTGGTGCTCCATCCGAAGGCATCGGCACCGCCGTGTCTATAATGGTTTCATTGGTTTGCGGATCCTGGAACTACTGAAAGCTCCCTTTGTTCCAGTGTGCATTGCACGCCAGTTCGTGTTCAAACATTCCTTTGGCGACACCGCTCGATGATAATCAGACCCAGTCCGCTGGGTGGGGGTGCAACTGGCGGTGTGGATGTGATACCTATCTTGGTTTGGGCTCAAAACCGGCCTCCATTGCTTACCTGGCGCGTGCTCCATCTCACTGCCCACCATGAGCATTGTCGCATTCACGTTCGGGTCTCTGGGCGACATTGTCACAGTCCTCCAACTCGCCGCACGGCTTCGCAGCGTATTAATTGGAGCTCGCAGCGCCTCGAACAATATTGCAGACTTCATCGCCGACATTGACATCTTCACTCGCGCGCTAGAGCTGACGCAGGCCACCATCATTCGCCGCCGCGACGAGCTCCAGCCGGACGTCGTGAATGGAATTGCACACGCCGTGAAGGCTTGCATCGTGATCCTCGTTGCGCTAGACGACCGAATGCGTGCGCAGCAGACGAAGATCACGGGTGCGAAGGGAGCCGCGGCGTGGAAGCATTTATGGACTGTCGCGGCTTGGAGCCTGCTCGGCGGCAGTAAGGAGATGAACACGCTCAAGGCGCGCCTGTACGAGCAAATCAACGTCATCCAAATCATGCTGGCCCTATCGCAAAGGTGTGTCTGTGAATTAGCGAGCGGTGTCCATGCCTTACAGAATATAGCAACGATCAGCTAGCAGTGCATGACGCCCTCAGGGAGCAGCGCACCACACTGGAACGACTTTGCGCTGTTGTAGAAGGCACGCACGGGCATTTCGGTGCTGTCACGCCAACATTTCATTTCCGGGATCTCGAGACGGGGGCGTATTTTCTGCCCTGTGCGCGCACCTCGGTTCAGGTGAGCCAGAATAGCCTCAGTTTTGGTGCAATCAACTTAGGCCAAGTAATAGCGGCTTTTGGAAATAGCAGATGCGTTGGGTCCATTTCGGAGCTCGGCTGTAATGGCTAGGTTTGGCGAGATGACGAGGCAGCTATCCTTTCGAGAGGATAACTTCCAGATGTCTGTAAGGTGCGTATACGTCTCTCCATTCTTCGCGCACGTCGATGACGAAATAACGTACAGCATGCACAAGTCGCGCATGTCTGTCGACCTTTTCTTCTTCCCCTCCGATGGCTGGCAGTGGCAGGTCCTAATCGGTGTCTGTCCCCGAAAGTGGAGTGCATCTGGTTATGAGGAAGCCCGCACTGCGCATATCGTCAGAGCCGTACTGGCCAACTTGGAGCGAACGCAGTCGACCTCCGTGCTGTGCAACTGTGTCGGCGTATGCTCCCATCTCCGCTTTCAGGAGCAAAGGTATACTGTGGGCTTCATAGAGCAAGTGATACGAAGCTACGAGACGTCTACTGCACTATTGCGTCGCTGTTTTATCGAAAGAACTCGGCGGCGCAAGGCTCCCATCACGGAGAAGATGGTCCAGAACCTGCTCTCACGGTGTCCTCATCCGTGCGTGCATATCCTGCCCAATTCTTTTCTGACAGTCTTTGCAGATCGTTCCTCGTAGAAACTGTCATACCGAAGCTCACGGAATACGTCGCTCTCGCATCAGACGCCTTGATCGGGCACCATTGGCATGCAATGAAAAACCTACTGCATAGTTCGTCACCGTGTAACGAAGTAGCTGATATTTTGGTTGTTCGCGGAGAGGTGAGTAGGCTGCTGCCAGCAGTGACTGGAACGCTAATCACGTTTTTATTGCGTCTTCTCGAGGTCCGATTGGCTGCAAATGCGCACCTCCTCGCTTTACCGTTGAGACTTCTTCTGTGAATATGTTATCGAGCTTTGCACTGAACGCTAGCGCCTGCTGCAGTCCCAAATCCGTGTCCCACTTGACTCGGTTCTCTAACCAAGTAAGCTTGTTCGCCCGGAAGAACCTTCCCCGAGACTAGGTGTCGATCAGCTGGAGCTTGCAAGTTGCAGCTTCACGGAGACCATGACTCATCAGAGATGAGAGATTCTTCGTCAGAGTCCGCGTCAGAATTCGTCGCCCACCGTATATGGGCGTCGCTCTCTCTGATCCCCGTAACTACGATGCACGCGCAGCTGATAAATGAGCGGTCCCACTCCGTACGCGGCTGAACATGGACTTTCCTCTCGATCCAAGGCGTTTCACGAGCTGAAATAGCCCCAGAAATGATCACCAGTGTAGCTTTGAACTTCTACCTGACGGCTTACTCACTGCGGCCACGACCAGGTCACAATATTCGAAACGGAATACAAAGCTAGACCTTTCATTTGAGGACGTGCAAACATTGAATAACATTTAATAGAATAAAGCTTGACCTCGAGCCTTGACCTGAT
The DNA here is from genome assembly GCA_002092955.1 of Auricularia auricula-judae. Taxonomy (NCBI): domain Eukaryota; kingdom Fungi; phylum Basidiomycota; class Agaricomycetes; order Auriculariales; family Auriculariaceae; genus Auricularia; species Auricularia auricula-judae. The sequence goes on from NCVV01000109.1 coordinate 53,980, forward strand.
CATAGATCTATGTGATTTCTGGTCAATCGGACGACCAAGCTGCCATATGTACCGCATAAGTGCCGAGGATCGAGAACGAGAGCCTCAGGACTCACAGGATATAAGCTCACTCGCCCTCTGGAGAGCCTCAGCGTCGCGACGGGACTGGTCCGCGGCGAAATCCCTGACAACTAAAGATACTGGGCTGCCCAATACCAGCTCGTTCACCCACCGAAGAACCGTTCCCGCTACCGGGCGTCGATGCGCATCGAACTCCCAGGTGGCCAAGCACACCGACCATATCTCGTCGGAGATGAGAGGCTCTTCTTCAGCGTCGAGCGGACGCCACGGAATCTCGCCCACGCTTATGCGTATCAATGTTTTGAGTTCTGAAGTAGTCGCCCAAGGCGGCGAAGATGCATATGCCTTCGAAATGTTTAGCACAATGTTCCGTCGCACTGTCAATACATTCAACACACACCTGATAGATGAGCATTCCCATCGCGTATACATCACTGAAGATGGTCTTTCTTCTGTAAAAACCGATCTGCCGTATAGACATGGTTTACTGCTTTCCTAAGCTTTGGAGCAGTTCATTACGCTCAGAAGGCCTCAGAGCCAACATAGCTGTAAGATAAACTCGACAGTGGCCAATAGCACCGATCCAAGTCTATACTACACTCTGGAGCTCCTGTATGGCGCTCTGGGCTCTTTCTGGGCTTTCGGCTGGTCTAAGGTCACAAGCACGAGTCAAGCACAAACTTGTATACCTGCGAGAAGATGTGGTTACATTGTCCGATATGCGTGCTTATCAACACCGTCGTTGAGATAAAAGTCATCAAATGCGTCGAGTATGGTGGCACTCTGAAGTGAGCGGTCAACGTCTTCGCGTCCATATGCTGGGAACAGATGACAGCTTCGACGGAGATCTACTATCTCGACAATGCCGACCTCCCGAGTGCGCCCAGAAGTGAAGCATCGCGAGATGATGGGTAGTTTGCTATCCGGGTCTCGACGAGTGGGTCGGTTGAACCATTCGACGAAGGCAAGGTGAGCTGGCGGCTCTTTCGGCGCGAACATATCTTTAGCTAGACCGTCCGGCACGCGAAACAATGCGCGCAAGCGCGCGACACGTGTCTCTGAGCCGAATGAGCACAATCCGGTAGGAGGAATACTGGTAGTACATACCTTCCAGTCCCGAAGCACCAGCGACGGCGTTGCTGTTTGTCTCCACAAGAACGGTGTCGAACCTTGCCGGCGTTGTGATGCGGCGAGCCGCGGAATAGCGCTGCGGATAGGCGTGGGCAATGTCGAGAACATCGGGGGCATGCAGAGTCTGTAGGTCCGGTGTGAGGAACTTGACGTGATACCAGACTTCGAGCTTCCTGATGGACGCGAGCGCCGTAGCGGCGGTGCTTGGCAAGGCCATGTCGTAGAAGCGGTGCGAGATAGAGTGCCATTCCTGTAAATAAGCCTTCAAGGCGGCACGGAAGTCGGTGATACCATGCGCGCGCTCGAGCTCGACGATGGTCTGCCTCACCGGCGGCTTGTCAGCCAGGAAGACAGGCCCAGTAGTTGGTTTGCGCGCCTTGCGCCGCCGCGCGTCGTATTTCTCGCCCTTTCGCCATGCGAGGTACACGGCGAACTGATGGACCGCCTGACGACGTTGTAGCCAACGGCACATCTGAACGACGTACTCGCGCTTGTTCGTTGCCTTGAACGCGTCCTTTGCAAACTCAATGTGCATGCGCTCCGTGGCCTGCGTATCGCAGTTATCGGTCGTCCCGGTCAGACGGATACTGGAAACGTAGTGCTCAAGCATGTGAAGTTTCGGGAAGTCGAACGCTGCAATCACAATGAGTCGAGCGTTTCAATAGCAAGGCTGCAAAAGCAACGTACAGAGAGTAGGGTCTGCCTTGACAAAGACGTCCTTGTACTTGTGGAACTCGTCAAGCGCGTCCTCCAGTGCCTTCAGCGTCTCGTCCGAGTGGCATTCAAACTGGGCAGTGTAGATGAAGTCAAGCAGAGCGCGGGCTGCGCGCACAGCCTCGCGCGGAACACGGCCGATGATGCCGCCCAAGATTTGTGCATAGATTGCCTTGCGCTCGGCGCCTGACACTCGGGACAGGCAACTGATCCCATGAGCAAAGTGACGGAGGTTGTGGGCTGGCGGAAGCCGCGCGAGACGAGCATCCAACTCTTTCTCGCCCATCGTGTTCGAAAGCCACTGCACAAGGTGTGCGCCAACGCCTTGGATTGTCTGATGAAGATTGTCGGGCGTGATGCATTGGTGAATGTTGACGTGTGGCCACAGCGCCCAGAAGGGCACGATGTTGTTGATGCCCGCCTGCTGCAAAATCTCGTCGCGCTCGGCGGCCGTCCGTGCATTCCGAGCACGGGTGATAGAAGCAATGGTTTCCTTCTGTTCGCGCGGTGTGCCGGCGATGTGCTTACCGAACTCATCGGCGCTCGTATGGCACTTTGGACACGTCTGCCCATAGCGCACGCACGTAACGAGACACTGCTCTGGGTAATCCGCAATGTACGAGGCTAGGATTGGGAAGCACTTGCGCACGTTGCCCTGGGAGTCGGGAAGCATCACGCCGTTCTGTGCGGGCTCGTAGAGTGGCTGACAGATGATCTCCATCGCCCTGTGGAAGAGACGCTGGCGGATGATACGGGCCTGGTTTTCGGACATAGTAGTCTCGTCGGGTTTGACGGTGGGCAGGTAGCCAATCAGACGGAAGGCGCGTTGCGAACGAAGGCATTCGGCGGACGTGCTTTGCAATGTTGCCAATGGACATATACACGGGATATGCGGAGTGGTCGCCCGAAAACGCTGTTAGTTGCGTCTTGTCCGTACTGATAAGTATCGGAATGACAGTTCCACCGAGCTGGATCTTTCCCTATTAACAGATCAGTAAATCATTGCGACAGGAGAACAGTATTGACGTACCTGCATTTCCCACATCCAGTCTCCTGAGGTCATCTCCGACCACAGTCGGCACTTCTTGTCGCTGCCGTACAGTCGAGTGGCGGCCCAGGTAATGTGGTCGTCGAACGTGGGATCCGCAAGAAGCTCTCGAAGCACGTCCAAAGGATTGCAGTGATACAGGTTGTATGCACCAACATGACCGTGCACCGTGATTTTAGTATGCTGAAATTTTGCGGGGAGAGGCAAGCCGTCGATGAGGATATTCAGCCCGCGCGCGTCCTTGTAGGACAGGTTCATGCCATCGCGCAAGCCTTTGATGCCCAGCAGGCTGGTAAATGATGAATCCGTGATAGCATGAGACTTGGCCCAGCGAGCCAGTTCCCAGTCCTCCTGAGAGACGAATGGTGCAAACAAGTTGCTGTCGTTGAGCAGCGAAGCGTACGCTGTTTGCATGGGCGGTAGGACCTTTTGATAAACCTTGGCAGCGTGGCTGTAGATCTGGATATAACCTTCGTCTTCTGGCTCTTCTGGTGTATCGCTGCTTGTCTGCGGCTGAGGCTCTGGCACTGGGACGGCGAACGTCGCCGGATTTGAAGAGCGTGGAACCTCTGGCACGTCGAAGAATGCATCGTCGAGTGGCTCGTCGCCGTAAATGCGCGCAAACCCATCGTCCTCGTCGCTGAAGTCTGGATCAGACTCGGAGTCACTGTGAAGCTGAGGTGCAAGGCGCGCAAGGCGCGCAACGGTCGCAAGATCTCTCTGCTCGCGACAATGCACTGCATTGCCCTGATGGTGAGCTACAGCTGAGTCCGTTGCAAAGTCACTGCGCAAGCAGTATTCACACGCCGGCATTGTGTGTGGAAATGAGGTTGAGAGGAAGAAAGAGGCCGGGTATAACTGTAATTGACGACACTCAATCGACACTTGGAACTCGGACCATAGCATAGCGACCGAAACAGGGCCTGTAGAATAATCACCAGAAATAGTATAACACCACGTACAGCCATAAGATAGGCCCGGCCGAAAACCCGCCTCATCACGTGATCTGTTACATATCCGTGACCGATCCGGTTCCGGCCGTGGATTCCCATGTGTATATTCAACCGTCCAGGAAGGTGAATAGGAGCTCCCTTGAAAAGAGTGTATTTAGTCTATCTATCAACGGCAAAGCACAGGAAAATAGATTTTGAGGACCGCACAGTCTCAGGCGGAACAGATGCTGCTGCACCACTGCCGCCGAGGGCCGATTCTGCTGAGCTCATTCTCCCATGGTTCTGCAAAAACTGGCCGCACCAAGTTGTTCAAAATGAGCTTAATGGTGATCCTGGGACTTAATTTGAAGAGAATATGCCCTCCTGCAAGTGCTGGACACCGGGGAGTCTACGCGGCACCGCCAGCTGATTTGCATGCAGGCCGACAGCCTTCAAGATGCGGAATTCTGGCCGCAACAAGTTGTTAAAATTTGAAAGACTTAGCATTGTGCATAACAGGTTCAACGGTATGGCTAGAGTACCGACCGCTGGGAGACTTGTCGTGCAGCCGTCACGCTGGAGGGCGCTTAAGATCACGTGATGAGGCGGGTTTTCGGCCGGGCCTATCTTATGACTCATTATATGACTGCGTGTCGCAGTGACTGCGGAACTGGCCTCTCTGAAATTCGAAGTCCGGGAAATCTGCTTTATTAGGCGGCCGTCACCGTCGTACCTACCTACCGTCGACGTCCACATTGACGCGCATCCAGCTTGCACTTGCCCAGCATTCCACGGCAACGACTCGTTGCTCGCCGTCCGCCCGTCGTCACTTGCGACTTGTGTGCGTGCGCGCCCTGCATCTGCTCGACACGCGCACTCTTCGTCTTTTCCCTGGACGTGGCCACACTCTCGACGCACTCGACGTTGTGCCCAAGGATGTGCTCGCTGCCCCGAGCGACGGCCATACGATTGCAGCCGCGGGCAACGAGCCCGACGTGGAGTTTGCTCGGCCGGGGACGTCCGGCACCGTGTTCGCTCTCGCACTCGCCCATCTCGTCTGTTCATCTTGACGTCGGCACCATTGCGTGCGTCTCGCTTTGATCTTCCCGTGAGTACTATTAGCTCTAAGATCACACGTGGTTTGCCTCATGCACAGGTACTGACTGACCTTCCAGACTTTGTTCAAAATTCGAAAGGCTGCAGCAGAATTCAGCTCAGCGGCGAGAGTTTTTGAATGGTATGCATTACACCTCAGTCATACTCCGCGTTGTTCGCTCACGCATTATTTTGGTCAAATTGAAGGACTAAGCTCGCGCTGGCACTCACAGGCAGCGCCGACGCCAAAATCCGGTTCGAGGACAAGCGTTGGGTGCGTCTGCTATACCTTTAACCGTTCAATAGCGCGCACAAAGTATCTGACGCTATCGGCAGCTCGTTTTTCGCGTTCAACACAGGTTGCTCGCGATCTCGACGACCACGTCCGGACGCGCAAAGTTACGACTGCTCGAGGTGTACGGCATGCATGCCAAACACCTGCTGTCGTAGAAATGAGGAAGCAAGATGCTGAACGGGTGCGGCTGCCTCGCATGCCGTCACTGTGAACGGACTCGCTGCGTTTTTCCGCGCGCCGTTGTGGCCAGCTACCGCCAAACGGCACTTGACACTCGGTGCGTGTCCACAGTGCGTTTAAATGCTCTTATTTTTGCTCGCCGTTGCTGACCATTTTAAACAGATCTCGTTCATGAGCGACTTGCGCGCGCGCGATTGCAGACGCCGGTCTGCAACGCGGCTCCAGAATGTGTTCAACAAGATAATATTGGCAAGGTGTGTGTATGTACATGCAACGGTCTGCGCTAATTCTAACCTGCCCGAATAGACCGTCGCGTCGAGCCACCACAGCTCGCGTTCCAAGCTCGCCGACCCAACGCGTCGGTCGTGCCGCGCAGGACGACGTCTGCAGGCTCGGGCAGTTGTCCACCATGTGTAACTGCGCCAGCGCAAGCAGCATGGGTCGCGCGGTGCGGACGCGCTGGTCGACTCGAGCCGCGCCAGCACCAACGTGCCCGCGGCGTTCTGCGCAGGCTTAACAACACAGGACGTCGGCGCAATGTTGACCGAATATAAAAGGTACGTACCAACGCATGTCGTCGTTGTCGCCGCTGACGAGCTTGAGTAGGTGTCGATCGCGCGCGGCTCGCGATACGCAACAGCACGACGCGGCCAGGAATTCTGGCGCGGCATCGTCAGCGACGGGTCCACTCGAAACGAGCATGGGTGCTCACCGTAACGGACAACGACAGCCTGGCCATACTCAACCCGGGCGAGTGCGGCTCGAAGACGAAGTCGCTACGCGCTCAAGATGATGCCTCGCGATAAGGGGTACCAGCTCGACCACGCGACGACGCGCGCCAACGTGCTTGACGAGCTGTACGACGCCTTCTGGGGGCCGTATGCCCACTTCTTCCTCCCGTACAACATGCCTGCTATCGCGCCCAATACGCTGCTCTCCCAGGCGCAGCATCTCGCGCCGCCGGCCACGGAGCAGCCGTCGCCCGTGCACGGCCGGTCGTGCGCGCGCATCCTGGCCAAGGGCCAGTGCTGCTACCGCTGCAAGTGCGCGAACCCGAGTTCGCGCGTTTCTTACACTCCATTGCAGGGACTGCGCCATCGACAACAACTTTGTGCTCTGTTCTCGCTGCTTCCACGCGACGGACCATACCGGCCACACCGTCACGTTCTACCTCGTCCAGTAGCCGGGCAAGTGCTGCCGCTGCGGCGACCCCGAGGTCTGGCACATGCTGCTGCAGTGCCGCTTCCGCCCCGTCGACGAGCTCAATGGCACTGCCGACGCGCGGAACGATGGCCGGTCCTGCAGCACGGCCGCTGCCACCGCGGTTAACAGCCCCGCCAGCGCTTCCAGCTCGTCCTCCCACCCGCGCGACTGCTTGTGCCCGACCTCCATCTCGGCTCGCTCCAGCAGATCGACTTCGCAGACTTTGCCCAGCGCCGCCCCAGTTGCCATACTCGTCGCTACTGCCAGACCCGCAGTATATCCTGCACGCCCGCGTGGACTCGCCCGTGCACGCTGCTGACCGGCAGACGGCCTCTGCGTCGTCCAGGTACCGCACCGCCCAGTCGAAGTGTCGCGGGGCTTGCAACGCGCTCGCGGGGCTGTCCTAGTGCTCGCAACGACTCACTCACGACGGCGACGAGCCTTTTCTAGATTGCAGTGAGTGCGTCGCCGTTGTCCACTGTTTCGACACGCCGGTTGCTGACCAAGGGTTCACAGGAACCATTGCTCTAGCAGCTACAGCGGGGCCGGTCCAGCAGGTGGTTGGTGGGCGAGTTCACGAGTAGCGCGGGCCATGCGCCGTCGTCGGTGCGATACTGGCAAGCAATTCAAGGCACGATCTCTTGTGTTTGATCTCATTTTCAGCACGGAATGGTAGATATGGGCCTGGACAACAAAATAGAGAATAAACCACTGGTCTACATTGGATGTGCAAACCCATCCATGTAAAAGCGAATGCTCAGATCGTCCACTCTGTCCTCAATCTCCCGGCCGTAAAACGGGAGCTGTCTCAGGAGCTGCCTTGCCCTCTTTGCCCTTCTCATTTCCCTTCGGACGTCCCTTTGGAGTCGTCGCTCCATGCGCGACAGATAGTCCGCAACAAGGAACTGTCGCTCCATGCGGCACAGATAGTCCGCAATCCTAATATCGCTGACGAACCCTCGAAACATAGCGAGCTCGGGATGGTCCCCAGCGACGATCTGCACTTCAGTAAGTAACATGTGTACAAGTCCTCTGTGCAACTGACGAGCATGACAGGCAGGAGTGAACGCAATTCTTCGCTACGCCACGCAAACATCGGGCGGGCGACCAGCGCAATGTTGTAGCGTTCTGTGTAGTGCTCCATGGAGACAAGGACGACGGCAAGGTGCACTGATCTATTAAGCTTCGTAGGGACTTCACAACGCCGCAAGGTTGTTACTCCGCCCGTCGCAGCTCAACCATCGACCACCGGCACCTCATCCTGACAAACCTCTATACCATGTCCCACTCGCAGCGTGGAGCATCCAATGCCTCACGTGGGGCTTCACAGAACACATCGACCTCTCGCCGGACTCGTTCAGCCGGGACGCAACAACATGAACAGCCAAATACGTCGACCCCTCGCCTTCCAACGTTTGGCAACCTTGCGGCATCCAACGGCAATCTGGCTGTGCCATTCATGCACAGTCCCGAGTTCTCGATACAGATGCCGTTCTTCCCCAACAACGGACAGGATAGCGACGTACAAGCGGCGTGGAATACCCTTATTAGTACGTCATTCGATTGTCAAAACCCTGGTCAAAACCATCCCATCCTCAATCCTTTCCAGATAGCGGCGTGGATTTCAGTCAAATACGCCCACTACTTCGTACGCAGCGTTGTCCCTATAAGTGATCAGTCATGACTCGCATGCAGCGTCCAACCGAACAATCATGCAGCCCGACTCGGACGGCAGTTCGATTTTTCACGGCAGCAGCAGCCCAGGACCATGTAAATCTATCTTCCTGTTTGTCAGTCTGCTGATACAGCGTCTAGTCCCTCGACCTTCGTCGCCGTTGGTTCAAGAGGCACAACAGACCGACGATGACGACGCTGCAATCTTTGACGATGACGATGGCGAGCAGCCGCCGAACTTTGACCCGGAGCAAGCACCCTTGATTCGGGCCTCGCGCAAGCGTCCGCAGGTAGAGGTACGCTCACAATTTGCTCTTGTCCCTCGTATTAAAGCATTTTAGCTGTCGCACTCCGAGTCGCAGCCGATATCCACCGCACGGCAAACTCAGAAGCGCAGGACGCAGCCGAGCAGCAGTGCGCAGACAACTGCGGCTCCCACTACGCCCCCTCGGACAGCCGTCGCTGGCCAGGTCGCGCAGCCCGTCACACCGTATGTCCATGTCCCCAATCCCGGCAAGTCCAGCAAACCGCGCGAAAACCTGCAAAGTCCCGCCACCGCCGAAATCATCAAGATTGCAAAGCTGAAATACCGCGCGTGGGTCGTCACTAATTGTGGGTTTGCGACGCTCTCTGCTCGCCAGGAGCAAGCGCAGCAGATCGTCGTGAATGTCTGCCAGACCGCCAAGAAGGGCGACTCACGCGCCTTGCGCTTCAAGGAGGACCCGCTTTATCGTCAGGTCGTGACGAACATTGTACGTATCATATCGTTCGTGGTTTATGCTTGCCGTAGCAAGTGCTGAAGGATGCCTAGATCGTGAACTGCACATCGCAAGTGCGAGGCGAACTCGTTCAGGCGTTCCGCAACATGGTCGGTGTGGGCTTCGACCTTCTGCGCTGGCCTCAGGAAGATGTCAAGTCCCTGGTTGCCGGTCTCTTCAAGACTGTCGTGACTGGCGTGGAGTTGCATAACAGCTACCACTTCCGCGAGCTCACTCGCCAGGAGCGGCCGTCAGGAGAAGCGCCTGGCCCCATCATCACTGTTTGTACAGTATTGCTTTCTATGTCCAGCGCTGACCACCACGTAGCGCCAAGGGCCGTACCGTAGCAAGATGCTTGTCGATGCTATACGTGCTCAGTATTTCGCCGAGCACGAGCGCATGGCCACGAATGCAGACAGCAACGCCGAGTTCAACCCAATGCCGCTGCCTACTATCGCGCTTGCCGCTACTGCCGTGAGTGCATTGTCTATCGGCGTGTCTTCTTTCTGACAGGGCGATAGATGGAGGTCGCCCTGCGTGAGTGGCAGACGGGAATCCACTGCAAGGGTACGATCAAGTTCTCTCACGACGAGTACAGCGGGATCTACGACATCAGGAAACCGTGTCTTCTCCCTGGGGCGGACTGGAGCCTCCATAGCGGTCTGCGCCCCAGGACCCATGTCCCCGATTTATTGCACTGTACCATCGCTCCAGAGCGAGCTCATGCGCACCAGAATGACCAGTGTATGCTCGGCAGCGCTCAGAATCCAGTGTTCAAGGTCCTACCGCATTGGCTGTTGGGTGCTCTTTTGCTACTTTCCCGCAAATTCTTGACCGGTCCCGCGGCAAAAATCAGAGCGAAAAAAATAGACTGTATTCACGGAATAGTGCAAATGTACTGTATACATATACATGCGCGTCGACGAGACGCCGAGTGCGACGATGGGAGCGGCGTGGGGAAGGGTCATACAAACGGTGCTACGATACCAATGACATGCAAATTCACGAGCATTTTCAGACCGTCTGAAAAAAAATGTTGTTCCCCACGCTGGGCAGCAACACAAATAACATACCGATGGCATCGCGCTTGAGTCGCACGAAAGAGCGCACCGAAGTGTTACCTACGACGCACGTATGAGGTCAGTTCAGGTACACTGATAGATGCTACGAGCGTGCTTACTTTGCGTATTGCATCATGAGAGTAGGTCGTCCCTGCGAGACACACAAGTCAGGCACGGAAGCGTGCATGGCAGTGCGTTCACGGCGTACCTATTGCCAACAGATCGACAGGGACACATGGACGGGGTGCATACCGGTGCGGATAGTAGTGCCTATGGCGGTACTTCGCGAATGGGTGAGCTCGTGAAGTTGCATTGTGCAAGATACTCAGATGGGGAATTGGAGGAACAGGAAGACTTACCCGCGTCACGTCCAGTCGTCAAAATGGTGCCCGCCAGCGCCATGGTGAAGAGCAGCCGCGAGCCGCGAAGGCGACTCTGCACCGCGAGGCGATGGTGGGGGTTGAAGGGGAAGAGACGGTTGAACTCCGACTCAACACGGGGCTGAGACGAACTTCGATAGTCGGCCGTAGCCACTTTCGGTCTTTGAGTTTGAGGATTGCCGACCGTCTAACCTTTTCCCCACCTCATCTTTGAGCTCTTTGCTGGCTTTGGAGGCAGCCAACAAATGCAACCGAAGAAGGAACCAACGCCAAGAAGGCATACATAGTCGAAGAACTTTGGAGAACTTTGCAAGGGCCAGAATCAAGCTTGCATCGAGTGCAGACCCTGGGGGGGGGTCCATATACAGGCGTATACTGCAATATTCAACTGGGGGTTTCAATGCAACTCTCAGGTTGATGCGCGTGCAGAAAGTGCGGCAAGTGCGCCGTAGTGCGAACAGGTGCGCCAAGTGATCGTACAAGGGGCACAGATGCGCCGTGTCACCGCTTTCCCGGCTATGAGACTGCCTTTGCATGGCGCTAGCATGCTCCAGGTGCCTCAAACACCTTAGCAACGTTGGTCTGGTGGCATGAACCCGAATCGGACGCTCGATGACAGCGGCTATCAGCGTTCAACACTCGAGAGTTCGCTTATACCGCTTTAGGGCAAAACGCAGTTTCCTGATGGAGGCGCATCTCGCGGAGCTCAACAGGATGGCTGCTACCCATCCAGCGGACATGTTACGTTGGCGGCGCTCCATGTATGCCGACTGCCGGTGCGCATCTGTCCAGGTTCAGCTAAGCGATGGTTGATCTATTTGGCAGGCGCGGTGTAGCCCCAAAAGGGTCCTCAAAGGCTGCTGACGCTATCGCCATCCCCGCGTCGGAGATGGGTGACTTTAGTGATGTCGTCTAGACCGTACCGTATGTCCCATCACCGCTCCCCCATTCCATGTGCCACTCTGTGCCTCGAGATACTATGCATGTATATTCACTAAGTTTTTCTCAATGGTATTGCTTGCTGCTATTTCTCTGCATTAGCATCCTGGACGGAGGTGGACCGGATTGTATGCAGCCGATAATCCGGAGTCAATCTGTCGAGAATCCGGGCACAATCCTGGGCACAAGAGGTAGCATTAAGTGGCACATGAGTTCTCTGAGAGCTCTTCCTTGTTCAATATAGAACTCTCTGAGAGACGAGATACGATTCTCTAGCGTCTTTCATAGACGTGGCTCACCGCTATAAGCCGCTTTGACAGACATAACTCTATGCGTCACCGCCGCTATAGAGGGGGGGTTAACTTTGGCATCTATTCGTCTATGAAGTCGAAGAAGACCGCCATAGCGATGCCTTTTTTTACAGAAGTTGATCGCTGTATAATTCTTGCGTGCGTCCCGTCTGCGGCAGAGACGTGTTGATATGCTCTGTCGATTACCACCTCCGGCGCGGCAAAGCGAAGTGTGTTCTTGAGTCTCACAATTGTGGCAGTGATATTTTCTCTCGGCGCGACCCATGTGCTCAGTCCGAAATCACCAACCATTGCGCGACCGTTGTCACTTATGAGAATATTTTCCTGGAAAAGGTCACGCATTAACATCACTCAACATTGACACGGAGTTACAACGCACGCATTTAAGGTCTCCGTGAACGATTCCAGCGTCCTCGTGGAGATAGCGCAAGCCTTGAAGCACCTGGCCAATCTCATGTTTTGAGACCCGTCAGTTCGGAGTTCCTACAGCAAACGAGTAGGATGCATCACCAGTGGCAGGCGATCAACCGACGGGTGAGATCGTAGATACTGATTCATATTGCCATTCTCCATATAGGGACACACCAGGGCCGCTTGGTTGGCGTTGAAAGTGCACGTCCCGTAGAACGGCAGAACGTGCGCGTGCTGGACCTTCGTCCAGACGCTAACCTCGTGTGCCAGGCTCTAACTCGAATATCAGCAAGCGCAACTCAAGATGGGTAAACGCACCTGTTGCTCATCTTCGCTCCGGAACGCATGAAAAACCTTCACAGCTACTACCGTGGTGGCCGTTGCCGTACGCATTGTGCCACGGAAGATGCTAGCACTTGAGCCGTGGGCCACGGGTTCACGGGATGTTAACTTGATGCGTGTGTCAGCGCTGCGAGGAGGCTGCAGGGCCGGAGCGGGACTGGTAATGGGCGTGGGCGCCGGACGATGGAGCTCTGCGAGCTGTATGGCAGGATCGCGCCCTTCAACAGCATCTGGGGATCGAAGCACAGCAGAAGGCAAACCATCCCCGTCAATGTTGACTGTGTCAAATACGGCCTCGCCGCCAGAAGGCATGAAAGCGACGACATAAGCGAGATGTGACGAGGCGATGAATCCATCTGAGTCATCCCCATCCACACCGTTGAGAATCGCTCTCGGAGCATCTGGACGTATGCGTGCCCGACGATGCTGCAAGGATTTAGAGAGCACACCATGAATTTCGACGAGTCGCTGATCGAGGGTCATGCGTATGACGTCACGATCACGACTGCATATTTCGCCGGAGGTATCCTGGTCAGGAGGGCTTCGGAGAGGCTGTACAGCGCCAGACATGCGATTGTGCGCCGTGTGCGCGTTCAGTACCTCGCGTATGTCAGCATGATCGTGGCTACGGTAGTTGAGAAGTCATGTTCAGCGGGTCAGCTGATGGGCAGACCTTCGCGCCAGAGTTAGGAAGGCCGGCACATAGGAAATGCGGTCGCGGAGGATAGTCCGAAGAGCGTCAAACACCGTGTTTCCGCGCAGCACGCTCCATGCCTCACTCAGGTTGGGTAGCATATCGTTCAGCCGGATTCCGATGGCACTCTTGACCTGTTGAAGCGCACGAATGAAGTCATCGATATCCGCTATGGTATCGCGGACCCGCCCAGATAAGCGACCAGCGGCGTCGAGTTGATCTCGAAGCTGCCTGGCAAGCTGGACGATGAGATCGATGAGACCAAAGGACCTGAATGTGAAGGAGTTACTGGGCATAGTGCGGATGTGGGCCCACGGCTACGTAGGAAAGGAGTGATCGACCTACGGCGTATATAAGTAAAGATTTGCCGATACATATCGCTCCGTGTCGCACGCGACGCGAGGACTCCCGGTGGCCAGGTTTCACTATTATCGGCTGCTATGTGAAGGTTGGCTGCGTCACGTGCGTAGAGAGGATGGCCTGGGAATGACACCGAGGGACGCGTGCTGTGAGTTGCAACCGAAGTTCCCGGGCACCGAAAGCGAGGGTAGAGATGTGCATCTCTCATTGACTGTGCTGTCTGAGCCCGTGGTGGGAGAACTGAATCGAACGATCCAGATACACAGCCATGAGATGCGCGAATCCGTACAGTCGCCGCAGGGATCGTACACAGCGCAGCCGGTCCGGGAAAGCAACGAACGCAGTACGAAGGATCAAGTGTTGGCAACAGGAAAGTTGGAGAGCATTCAGGTGATTCAAAAATGGCCGAACAGTAAGCACTGAGGCTTGGCCAACGGTGGCGGAGCAGATGCCGACAGACTCGCAAGTCGGACACAGATGCATCAAGACGGAATGGTAGAAAGAGCACCGGCAGAGTGCATGCCAAAGCTGACTATACGAAGAACCGGAACGTGCGCGAGCATAAGACGGTCGCGTAATGAAGGTAGAGCAGCGTAGCGGATTTTTTGAGCGCATTAGCTCGGCGCGGGTCAGATCTGCGCCGACGACGTTGCGCGCCCCGGGTAGCAGCAGACGGTCAATTCACAGGACATCTGAGTGGAGTGCTGCTTACCGCGGTGTTCAAACCAAGGTTCTACGTTCGACAAGCATGCATTTGGTGCCGGTCGGACTTTATATCTCTTTTTCAACCCCTCCACCATCGCGCTTTCGGCGAACGAAAATCTTTTCGCAGCTGCTTTTATTGCTGAAAGACGCGGGTATTGTGAATTTGCGTGCTATGGGCTATAATTTTGAACAACACCGGCGCTCGATATTGCACAAGGCCGTGCACGGGCTTCTGAATGAGGTTGCGGTGAACTTGGAGTCGTGCGCGCTAGACTTGATTTCATTGTCCTGGCTTCGACTTATTGCTCTATGCCAGATCATTTCAAGTTGCAGAAGTAATAGAAGCCGTACACGCGATTGTACAAGGTGCCTGCGCAGAATTTTCGGAAACTTGGAACGGGCGGCACGCGCGATCCCTGGCGCGACAGCTGCCTGTCGAGGTCATGACAGAATGCCTTCTCGTCTCTGATTTTACTACGCGCGTCCGCGCAAGCCACGTTTCGCGCAGATGGCGCGCTGTTGCTCTTGCCGACTGCCGCCTGTGGACGAACTTCCGCATTGCACGCTTTTCTTCTGCGAAGGACGAACACGTGGCCTTGGAACGACTCGAACATATGATGCAGCGATCTCGCCCGCTGCCCATCCGGCTACAGATACCCCGTGCTGGCTTCTCGCGCTACTACTACGCCTTGCACGTCTTGCGCGCCATACAGTCGGATATGCACAGATTGGTGGACTACGAAGGACCAGGCGGGGTGTTCCAGGAGACCGTTCCCCTGCCGAACCTCGTTTCTGTTAACTGCCTCGGCACTGGCCGTGAGATGCCAAGCGACAACGACGTCTTGCGCGTCCGGTACGTATTCCCCGCCGCTGCAAACCTACGCAGGCTCCACGCGCCGTTGATGGTGCTCCTCGACGCGCCTGGGCCCTATCAGTCGCTTCAGCACCTCGTATGCCATCTCCGCCGAGACGTCGAATGCGAGCATCTGTTTCAATGCTTTCCGAACTTGATCACCGTCGAGTTTCGCGGCATCCAAGACGACACTCTGCTCCCACCCGGACCCTTGCCGCCCACCCTTCAGCACATCACGCTGCGCGTCCCTGAGGTCTTCCTGGAGACCGCCGATTTCGGCGTTGTGCTGCAGCCATGGTCGAGCATACGGATTCCGCGCCTGGACCTCTTCCGCGCGGACGACGTCGAGCCGCTCATCCCCATCTTCCTCGCGTCCCACAGTTTGCCCGTCAAGCTCACCACATATTTCGACGATTCAGACGCAGACATTGTTCTCACCTCAGTGCCCGAGTTGGAGGGCGAGATCCGCTGGGAGATCGGGACTCATGGGGTCTGGGAGGGGTACGACTGCTTTCGCGCGTTTCGCACGCTCTGCGCGGAGCGCCTCACAGCTCTCTCGATCCCGCTCAGCCATTTCTGGGCCTGCTGCGACGTCCAGACGCAGGCGCCGCATCTCACTGATCTTGAGATTCGTCTGGCTGGACGCGAGGAAGTCGGTTCTCCCTGGGACGGGCCCGAGCAGGGGTTTTACCTGCGCGCGCCGAAGCTGCGGCGCGTCGTGATTGGAATTGAGGACTCGTTTCGCGATCACACCATGCCCATACACGAGACCACCATTTTCGACACTTTGGACGACGATTTTCGCTCCTTGATCGTCTACGACGCTGAGCTGCTCGACGGTATCACCGTGCATTGCGCGGCGCTTCACCTGGACGCATTTAGCTGTCACGATTTCGCGCGCTTTGCGAAAATGTACAGCGTTGATAGTCAGTAGATGTACTTCGCTGCATTATCCATCATCTCGCGTCCCGCTGGCAAGCAAACTGCCAGGGAATGTCTACAAGAAATTCGAGGACTAATATAGCAAGCGGCAGCGAGACATCTGATTTCCACGAGATCGACCGGTACCTGACCTGCTGCATCGGACCTCGGATTATGTTTTGATAAGTTTTGCGATGTGTATCCGACAGTCTCCGTCGTGTATTTTCCATGGTCAACGCGTAGGGCGATTCGGCAACTAGAACTTGCCATAGGTTGAAGTCGGAGCGGAAGAAAAAACAATCCAGGCCGAGGCCACCACAACCCCTGTATCTGAACGAAGTTTGCGTCAGCGAAAAGAGAAAGGATGCATGCGAATACGATTGAATACCGGATTTCTCTCTGGAAGCACTTTGTCACACTTTCGTCGGCAAGATAACTCTGCAGCTGCCCAAAATCTTCGTCAACGTGCGTAGGTTTCCCCTGGAATTTCAGCCATGTCGCACGGAGGTCTTCAAAGTGCTACCGAGTAAATCAGCCACGGTTTTCATCGAGTGACATTAACTCACCTGGACTGATATGCGAAGGCAGGGCTGGTAAAATTCGCCTGTCAATTGATCCCGAAATTGGAATGACGGAGTGCCTACGCCGACGGCGAGAGGGATAGCCTCGACTAAGCCAAGAATGCGATCTACTGTCACGTGTTGCTGGTGAAGTGTCTCGCGTAGCGCATCCTGGTCGTGACTAAGGAAGATGAGACAGGGCGTGAGATCGGACACAGGCAGGGCGGACCATTGAGAGACGGCCAGCAATGTCTGCATCAGGTTGACGTTCTCTCGGAGACGCGTCCTGAGCGCCTCGACCTCGGCGTCTCCGCCCAGTATGCTCCACGCTGCAGCCGCCCAAAGCTGCTGCCAGAATGCGCGTCCTTTTGCGCTGGTAATCCTCCCGCGCTCCGCGCGCAACCTGCGCTCCACCGCCTGGAGGACATCTCTGCAGACTCCCAGCGCGTGCTCGATGCCGTTCAGGACGTCGGGAGGCAGTTCCGTTCTGCGGCGGTCCACGGTGGCCCGGAGATGCTCGAGAGCGCGTGTGAAGACGTTGAAGTCTGCGATGAGCTCGCGGATCTGCGTAGGCTGGGGCGAACCGCTCGCGGCGTAAAACGCTTTGCGAAGCTTCGCTGCGAGCTGGATGACGGTGACGAAGTCTCCGAATGAGCCGAATGCGAGGGCGAATATGGCCATTGCTCGGAGAATGCAGAGCGAGAGACTGCAGTGAGCCGGAGGGCGCGTCCGGCCGGGGAAGTGATATAGGCAGCAGGAGTCCCGAACGTTTACCGTCATGAATGCGTGAGAATCCCGATACACAGCAGTGGCACTGCAATACAGTCAGGGATGAAAAACACTCGGCGCCCAGAACACGCGTGAAGTGCGTGTAGGTGCTGTGCGTGCTAGGCCATTCCAGTCGTGCCGGCGCGAGGCCGGAAATGCAGCGGAAGGATACTGCTGTCTGCGGGGGGACTCGGAGACCGTTGCACTGCCAGTGAGGCTTTGTAGAATATCGCACGCCCCGCCGTCGATATCCCGCTGAATCCACACATACATTGACTGTGTTTACGAACTCATCGGTAAAAAATGTGGTCGCTCCGGAGTGCTCCGGAGTGCTCCAGAGCGATGGGAGCTCAGGAGCAAGGGTCCTGTCTGCGGAGCTTCCAGAGACACCCCCCTTCCTCCGCAGCGCTCCGGAGACAGTCAGGAGCGTAGGGAGACACTGGAGACGCGGGCAAAATGTACACGGGCTGTTGCTTTACTCGTTTTACTTCTTACTCCACCACACGACGGTAACAATATAGATATGTGAAAATGGCGTTCTATTCAAACAGGGAGCGACAACATAAAATACAGGTACAGCGGCAACGCTGTACGGCATGCCGCCTGGGTGTATGCCTATACTGCGCTCCAGGCCAGCAAGCACGCGATGCTGCCCGGCGCGTGGTGGGGACGAGTGAGCGCCCATGCGCCTGCGCGAGCGCATGGCGAGCGGCGTGCATTCCGCCTCAACTCCAGCCCCAAACAGCATGCGCGGGCGAGCGGGACGCCGCGCCATCGGAGGCCTATAGCATATGCTGTTTGATGATACATCAGTGAACATGGATGAGTTGGTGCTGTAGAACGCACCGTACACCAGTATGGCCAGCCAGATGGATCGAGGGTGTAATCCTGTGCAAGCGTGAGCAGGTGCGGAGCATGGCAAAAGCATACCTGTATTGGCAGCCATGGACGATGCGTGCAACGCGATGCACGAATGTCGAACCTGAAAATAGGGTAAGTTGTGCAGCAAAAAATGGACCGGAGCGAGCGGCAAGTCAGAATGTGTGCCCAGACACGCTAGCAGAGAAGGATCCAAGTCCCGGCAACGAGAACGGAGCCCAGCAGCCAGAGCACTGGTTTGAGTCCCAGTCACCAAGCCCAGGCCAAGACCAGATAGTAAACCCGAGCCATACGGACGACCCAGCGGGGCTCAACGATCGCAAGACGCCAGTGCCGCGACGAGAGCACCATGGCGCACGGCCATCGACTTGCGCAACGGGCGTGCGGGGGGAAAATGTTGCGTTGGTTAGAGCTCCGACCCAACCATCCTTTTTTTTCGCTAAGTCATCCGTCCAGTGAGCGGTGTTGCCCGTGTTGGGAACGATGGGAGCGACGGGAATGGTGGGAGAACAAGAGATGTTGCTCCCAAGCTGAGTCTCAGTCTCCGATGTCTTCCTCTGGTTCTTGCACTCCGGAGCGTCGGGAGCGTCCGGGCACTCCGGAGCTCTCTATGGCAGCTCCGGAGCCAGCAATTTTTACAGATGCTTGCCGTTCTCGGGCTGTTCGAAGCGGCAGGGAGCTCTCTAAACGTCCTCATCTCGGAGACAGATAGCAGGAAGGTTGAACGAGCCTTGAAAAGCACGAATAGCGCGCGCGAGGAGTTGACTGTAATAGCGCAAGCTGGAAGGCGGGGGTGGTTGACGTGCAGCTTCGGACCAATTGAATAGCGGAGGATACCAGTTGAATGCTACATAAGCAATGCACCAGCATTCAAGCGGGCATGAGCAGTCAAGAGCGATCCGGACGTGAGCAGTTCAGAGCGATTCGGGCGTGAGCAGTGCATGGTTGGGATCGAAGGGCAGCAGCAGATCTAGACAGTAGCGAGCTGGCTTAGCTTAGGAGCCTGAGACGTAAACGGAGCGTGCATGGAGATGCGTCACTGTGAGAGGAACGAGGGAAGTTATCGGAATCAGGCCAGGCGCATGCACGGGTTTGCAATCGGGAATGCTGATGGAACTCGCAGTCGGCGGCAGGCCTGCTCGTGCGCAGTCCATGGATCATGCTGGAGTGGGCATACGCGCTGCTGTCGCGACCGACATGGGGAGCCGCGTCGGGGTACCACGTATGCACTGTCGGCGGAAGAATCTTGGGGATGTCAGTCGGAATGAGTCGAAGCAGGGCGTATTGTCTGCGGCGGTCGGATGTATTGAATACAGTATGTCAAATGAGTGCAGACGATGGGATTTGCAAGAACAGAATTGCAATCTTTGAGCAATGCCTGTGAATTTCTGCGCAGCTGGATGAATAGGTGGAACTGCCGATTCAAAAAGGTGCACATGGGTCAGGGAAAGCAGAAGACCGCGCACGCGCGTCTAAGAGCAGGGCGAGTGGAACGGGGTGATAGAGAGTCAAGCCGTAGATCAGATACAAAACGGTTGACTGGCAGTGTACAATAACTTATTGTACACTGCCTGTCAATAAGCACCATTGGACGGAGAGGTGCGCGCCGAGCGAGGGGTTGCAGGTATGAGACGGGAACTGGACTAGAAGCAGAGCCACGCGGATGACGGGCGGTCAGGGAGTCCCGATAGCGCTGTCACGGGCGAGTAGAATCGAAAATTGCAAGCCTCTATCCATTGGCACGGGCTGCAAATGTCGGCGAGCGCGTCGAATCAGCGCGGGTCGGATTCGGTTCCCGAACGAAGCAGGCCGGCGAGGACACAGTTGAGCAGGGTTTCGCCATAACCAGGCGCTGCGTTGTGGTTGGGAAGCAAAGGCCGGCTATCGGACCGGGATTTTGAGCGATCGAGCGACCGGAAGTATATGACACTTGTCCTCCCATTTCGCCTCAAGCTTACACGCATACTCGCCCGCGCCCGCGCACCCATTCTGCGCACCCTGAAGATGTCGCGCGACGTCTCCACCCAAGCGGACATCTCCAAGTCCAAGTTTCAGACCTCGTGAGTATCTGATCACGTTATCCTGTTATTGCTCACGATTCATGCTATTTTCTATCTGCGGCATCGCAGTTGCCTGTGGCAGTGGCCAGGACAGCGAGGCAGGCGCGTGAATGGATTCTTCCCCGGGAAACTATCACGCGGCGCCTACCGCTATCGCCCGTGCCTCACCGTCTGCTACCGGCAGGCGTTCGTTTCGGCCCTGGCGGTGGCTTCCAGCACGCACCCATGCAGCATGTATCGGGATTCTGGCGACGCTCTCCCCAATGGGCTATAAATACGTATAGCGACCCGTTCACATCCTGCCCTTCGACGCAGCTGACCCACGGCGGGTATCATTCCCGGCTGCTATGCCCATCGTTGCGTTCACTTTCGGGTCCTTCGGAGACATCGTCGCCATTCTCCAGCTGGCCTCGCAGCTGCGCGGACAGCTGCACGACGCCAGTGGCACCTCCGCACAAATTCGCGAGCTCATCACCGATATCGACGTCTTCATGCGCGCCATGCACCAGATCCGCGGCATCGTCGACCGCCGCGGGCGCGAGCTGCAGCCCGACGTCGTCAATGGCATTGAGCATGCGCTCTCCTGCTGCAAGACCGACTTGGAGGCCGTGGCCCGCAAGACGATGGCTTTCCAGAGGAAGGTCACCCGCAGCACTGGAGCGGCAGGAGCGGCATTGTGGCGGGAGCTGTGGGCCGTCACCGCGTGGAGCATACTGGGCGGCAGCGCGGAGGTCGATGCGCTGAGGACTCGGCTCCGGGACCATGTGAATCTGATGCAGCTCTACCTATCCCTGACACAGAGGTGAGCACAGCTTTGTCCCTATATCACACGGCGTCTCATAGCACACAGTCATGGCCAGACAGAAATACGCGACGTTCTGCGCCAGCAGCATGTTGCACTCGATCGTTTGGCCAGCGTTGTTGAGGCCGTCCAGCCGCCCTTCGGCATGAGGACGCCGTCATTTCATTTCCGCGATACAGAGACCGGAGAATTTTATCTGCCATGTGCTCATACGTCGCCACAGGTGCGATGATGTCGCTCTGCGGACTTGTGCACTGTCTCACACGAGCGACAGCGTCTCGAGGATCTCTTCACCACATTGGCTAGTTTCAGGATATCTAGTCGGGTCGGCCGCAGCAGCGAAGATCCTGTATGGGATACTGGTCGGCTCGAAGGCCGCGAACATAGTTTCCAGGAGACAGTCTAGTATGCACTTTATACCGATTCGATGATTTTCCGCCTCTAACGAAAGTCTAGTATCGAAGCTGCCAACCTCAGGATAACCTGTTTCTTTTTCCTCGACTGCGGGCATTGGCATGTTCTTGTTGGCGCGCGCTGCACTGGCAGGTGGACATCCGAGCCTGCGGCGCCCGAGATACAACACGTCCTTAAGCTCCTGTTGGAACGACGGCACACCATTGGTGCTCAGTGCACCTGCGACGGAATGCACTGTGACCTCCGATTTCAAGACAGACGATTTACGAAGGATCAATATCACATGTGGATTATATGTTATGCCAGAGCAACAAACTGGATGAAGCGAATGAAGCGTCTGCCGAAATCATCTCCATGTGTGGGACCCATGGGCTGTAGATGCATTTTCCGCGAGCTCAGGGACCCGTACGTTGCAGTATTACGCGCATGCAGAACTCATATTCATATAGGGGATTCATGGACGGCCCGTATGTTGCAGTATTACGGTCCCACAATTCTCATCAATCCAGCAGGACTTCAGATTTATGCAAATACTTTCTCCGTCTCGAGAAAGAATACGCAGACCGACTCGTCAGATATTTGGACTCGTTATGTATTACCGACAAGATGTTTCTCGCCGCACAGCCCGCCCGCTTCAACTCAAGAGGAAGTCAGTCAGCGACGCGTTACGATCACAGATCCGATCAGAAACTAAAATATTCAGAACTGCGCATTACGTACAACGACGGAATGGTGAGCTGTCCGATTACCTCGACTTGCGGGTTGAGTTAGATTGATTACTGCCTAGATGACTGTCGTGAGGGTTAGGCATACAGCGGACCTGTTCAAGATGCTGATTTGAAGAGTTCATATTACATACCGGATGCGATTCAAGGGGGGGATAGCTAGCAGGGTTGATAACCCACGTAAATAGGGATCAAGTAATGGACGGCTCAGACACACGTGGGCGCCGAGACTGGAGGTCATTTTAAGTCAGCGCGCACGCAAGGGACAGCATGAGAGATGAAAGATGCACGAAACAGAGGGCGAAGCGTGATCACTCAGGGCAGTTGCAGCGACGGGGCACGTGCCTCGGTGTCGCGCTGGTAGACGCGTGTATACGTATGACACGCACAACCGAGCAGGCCCTCAGGCCCACTGCGCCAGCTGGACACAGGGAACCGGGTTAGAGAACTTTGGACTGCAGGAATGGAAAACGAGGCGGGAAGAAGTGACGCGCCGCGCAGTGCGCGGTGATGCTATCGAGCAGTTCAGCGTCGTAGACGATCAACGAGCGGAACCCGTCGTCCAAATTGTCGGAAATGGTGGTCTCGTGTATGGGCATGGTAAGATCGCAAAATGAGTCGTCGATGCCAAGTACGACGCGGCGCAGCGTTGGCGCCCGCAAGTAAAACCCCTGCGCCGGCCCGTCCCACGGAAAGCCCACCTGCTCGCGTCCCGCCAGCCGGATCTCCAGGTCCGCGAGATGCGGCGCCTGCGTCTGGACGTCGCAGCACGCCCAGAAATGTAGGAGCGGGATTGAGAGAGCCGTCAAACGCTCCGCGCAGAGCACGCGAAACTCGCGGAAGCAGTCGTACGCGTCCCAGAACGCGATCGTCCCGATTTTCCAGCGGACCTCGCCTGCGGTCATGACGATGTCGCCTCGGAGCCGCCGTACTAGGTGGTGAGTCTGACTGGCAGATTGTGGGACACGAGGAAGATGGGGATGAGCGGCTCGACGTCGCCCGAGCGGAAGAGGTCGAGGCGCGGAATCCGGATGCTCGACCATGGCTGCAGCACGGCGCCGAAATCGGCAGTCTCAAGGAAGACCTCAGGGACGCGCAGCGTGATGTGCTGAAGGGTGGGCGGCAAGGGTCCGGGTGGGAGCAGAGTGTCGTCTTGGATGCCGCGAAACTCGACGGTGATCAAGTTCGGAAAGCATTGAAACAGATGCTCGCATTCGACGTCTCGGCGGAGATGGCATACGAGGTGCTGAAGCGACTGATAGGGCCCAGGCGCGTCGAGGAGCACCATCAACGGCGCGTGGAGCCTGCGTAGGTTTGCAGCGGCGGGGAATACGTACCGGACGCGCAAGACGTCGTTGTCGCTTGGGATGGCGTGGCCGGTGCCGAGGCAGTTCACAGAAACGAGGTTCGGCAGTGGAACGGTCTCCTGGAACACGCCGCCCGGTCCTTCGTACTCCACCCATCTGTGCATATCGGGCATTATGGCGCGCAAGACGTTCAAGGTGTAGTAGTAGCGCGAGTGGCCAGAACGGGGTATCTGTAGGCGGATGGGCAGCGGGCGAGATCGCTGCATCATATGATCGAGTCGTTCCAAGGCCACGTGTTCGTCCTTCGCGGCAGAAAAGCGTGCAATGCGGAAGTTCGTCCACAGGCGGCAGTCGGCAAGAGCAACTGCGCGCCATCTGCGCGAAACGTGGCTTGCGCGGACGCGCGTAGTAAAATCAGAGACGAGAAGGCATTCTGTCATGCCCTCGACAGGCAGCTGTCGCGCCAGGGATCGCGCGTGTCGGCTGTTCCAAGTTTCCGAAAATTCTACGCAGGGACCTTGGACAACCGCGTGTACCGCCTCTATCACTTCTGCGACTTGGAACGCGCTGGTGTAGAGTAATAAGTCGCCGCGAGGACAATCAAAGCAAGTCTTAGTCTAGCGCGCACGAGTCCAAGTTTACCGCGCTCGTTCAGAAGACCGTGCCCGGCTTTGTGCAATATTGGTAGAACCTTGGTCCGAACACCGCGGAACATCGTGAAAACGGGAAAACACTGCCACCGAAAGAAGCGCGTTTTTAGCCAATCAGGTTGCGCTCGGACTGCTCACCGAGCTCTCAAACTTTTACCCCTCCCGGTTGACGAGCTCGCGGAGCAGTCCGAGCGCGTCCTGATTGGCTGACTGTGGCAGTGTTCCCCAGTTTTGCTGATGAAAGCAGCACTCCCGAGTCCGCTCAGATGTCCTGTGCATATATAGACCTTCTTCTGCTACCCGTCGCGCACAAAGTCGTCGGCGCCGAACTGCCCAGCACAGAGCCACCAGCTGGGGCGGACGCAAAGACTGAAGGAGACCAACTGTGCCATAGACGGGGCTTCTGCGCGGGAAATGGTGGGAAGCGCCGCGGAACGTCTTGCGGACTCGTGGCCGCAAAACGGAGGCTGAAAATACTGGAGCTCTGAGGGTCGACGTGTTTGCAAAATCCGGCGCACGAGGTTCGTGCAATGGCCGCCGGCGGCGGGAAATTTGAGTAAAGCCAGCCGGGACAGCACAAGGTCTTGGGCGCTGCGCGGAGTCTTTTCGCGCGGCACTTTAAAGTTCGAAGACGTGTTCCGAGCGACAGCGGGATTCGAATTCGGCGAGAGCGAGGCGTGCAGTAGAAGGATCGCGCGGAGCAAATTATTTTTTGCTGGAAGTCGATTGAAATGGCAGCGAGGGAGGTTAGAAGGTCTCGAGAAACAAGCAGCATCAGGAATTTAGACACACTGGCAGGCAATCGGGATGTGGACGCACTGAATTGAAAAGACGAGTCGGAGATCCGGGGTTTGGGGTGCAGAACATGGAGGAGGAAGAGGCGCAGAGAGTATTGTAGGGCAAAGGTTGGGATACAGTATAGTAGTAGCTTCAGTTTCACACGTTAGGTCTAGACAGCGCTACGGCGGAGGAGGTCGATGTGCAGCTTCGGAACAATTGAATACTATAGCGCAGGATACCGATAGAATGCTGCATAAGCAGTGCACCCGCATTCCAAGCGCGGTCGCGGACGCAGGAGGATGCAAGCAGGCGAAGACGGCAGGAATCGGAGATATCGAAGGCTGATCATAAAGCCGCAACTGCGGCTGAATCGCGGTGCAAGAACTATGTGTGAAGCACTGAGTTAGTGCGATTCGGGTGCGAGCACTTCAGAGCGATTCGGGCGCGAGCACCTCGGAGCGATTCGGGTGTGAGCACTTCAGAGCGATCCGGGCGAGAGCACTTCAGAGCGATTCGGGCGCGCGCAGTGCATCGTCGGGGTCGAAGGGCAGCAACAGATAGATAGTGGCGAGCTACATAAGTTAGCTTAGCCGCCTGATATATATATATATATATATAGCGGGTGTGTGGTTGGCACTGCGTAAGAACGAGGCATTCAGGATCAGAGCACGCGCGGGACTGCAATCTGGAAGGTGCATGAAGATAATAATCAACGACCAGCCCGCTCGTTGCTCGTGCGCAGTCGATATATCATGCTGGGATAGGTATGCGCGCTGTTGTCGCTGCCGGTCGAGAGTCGGGGTCAGAGCCCGCGAGATCGGCTCACTACGCGCGCAAGAAATGAAATGTGGACTGGCGGCGTCAGCATATGTATGCATGTAGGATGTCCGATGCCTGACAGAATCATCTGTCGCGCCGGAAGGGAAGGCCGCGAATCTACTTCAAGTTGTTGTGTAAAGTGGAAGGAGAGGGTGCGAATAGCGAGCGAGAACAGATGCATACGCAGCAATTTGGGTTAGCAGACACGGCAGGAACGGTTGCGAATGGCGTGGAGTACGATTGAGTGCTGGTCAGCGGCGACAAGGGCGGGAGACGGGGAAGGAAGTCGTGAAGAGAGCGCGGAGACTCGGAAGAATACGGCGAAGATAGAGGCCATTTGGGAGCCGACGGACGGTGGGCTGTCAAACATGCTGGCAACATCATATGAAGAACGGCGGACGGCTAATGGTCCTGGCTGGCCATTGGCAGGCGGACGGGCGTCTGGGTGCGGAGAGTTGTCGAGACTGATGCTTAGGTGAGCGAGACTTGCAAGGCCGCCGAGCGATCCAGTAATGTACGCGCGCGAGGACGGGCGTAACCAGGCGCTGTTGCATGCAGCCTGAGAATAAATGACGAGGAAACGGAGACTGCAGAAACGACTGCGCCAGGTTTTGCGCGTGCACCGAGAATGCAACTGACGGGAGGGGAGGGGATCAGAGAGCAGTCTAGAGTACGAGCACAATTGAGCACCTCGAGGGCATATTTCTGCGCGCAATACATTACTGTATTTAGCGGCAAGGAACATGCAGTGAACGTCACAGCTCCCGAAAATTGCGGCGGGTCAGGCCATGGGACACGAGAAAAGAGACATGGCGTGACCAGAAGGCAGAACCTCCAGCTCTGTCAGGGTGCAAGGAGCGAGCCTAGGATGACGTGCGGTCGGGCGGTACACAACTTGGCACCTGCCTGTGGCATTCGAGGCTGGAGCTTCAAAGTCACGGTGGAAGGAACCAGTCACGGTGCCGTCGCGTCGCAGAGCCAGGATGTGGTCCAAGACCAAGAGCAACCGCCGGAACACTCGGACCGGGATCGCCCAGCCGCGCAGCTGAGCGATCAAGCGCCCGTCCAGCCGGAAGTATATGACGCTTGTCCTCCTGCGCTCATCTACTGCTCGAGCTCTCCACCCTGTCGCCCGCGCCCACGCACCCACTCTACGCCCCCTGACAATAGCCATGTCGCGCGACGCACACCCCCAAGCGGACATCTCCAAGTCCAAGTTCCACGGCCCCGACGGCTCGTTCCAGCGCGCGCCCTCGTCCTTCCGCAATTTCCTCAAGCCCGAGGAGGTGACGAGCGGGCGGTACCATTTGTATGTCTCTTATGCGTGTCGTACGTACCGTTCTCTTTTAATCAGCTTTGGGCGTCGATGCTGACGCACCGCGCACCGCTGCAGCCTGGGCGACGCGCGCATTAATCGTGCGCGCGCTCAAAGGGCTGGACGCGCACGTCGGGCTGACGGTCGTCTCCCCGCGCATGGGCGCGCACGGCTGGCCGCTGGGCGACGCAGACCCGTTCCCCGGCGCCACCGCCGACCCGCACGAGCGCGCGCAGCATATTAAGGATCTGTATTTGAAGGCTGCGCCGGATTATGAGGGCAGGTGAGTCTGTCGCTGGTGCTGGATGGGGCGCGAAATGCTGACGCATTGCGCGGCGAAGGTTCACGGTGCCGGTGCTGTGGGACACGCACGCGCGGACGATCGTGAACAACGAGTCGTCCGAGATTATCAGGATCTTCAACTCTGCTTTCAACGATATCCTCCCGCCTGAGAAAGCTGCGGTTGACCTGTACCCCGCGGAGCTGCGCGCCGAGATTGACGCTGTGAATGAGTGGGTTTATAGCGATGTTAACAGTGCGCTCTGCCCATTCCATTCTATTCCGAGTTCTTCGCTGTGCTGATGAAGGTAGATGGGGTGTACCGCTCGGGCTTCGCGGCGACGCAGGAGGCGTACGAGGCTGCTGTCACTAAGCTGTTCGCGGCGCTGGATAAGTTGGAGGGTATGCTTGCCGGCGGGAAGAAGTACCTTGTGGGCGACCGGTTGACCGAGGCGGATGTCAGGCTCTTCGTCACGCTCGTACGTCCCTCATCCTCCTCCGCTGCATGGCGCGCTAACGACGCGGCGTGTGCTAGGTCCGCTTCGACCCCGTGTATGTGGGCCACTTCAAGTGCAACTTGCGCACCATTCGCGATGGGTACCCTGAGCTTAATAGGTGCGCGTTATGGGA
Organism: Auricularia auricula-judae; assembly: GCA_002092955.1. Classification (NCBI taxonomy): domain Eukaryota; kingdom Fungi; phylum Basidiomycota; class Agaricomycetes; order Auriculariales; family Auriculariaceae; genus Auricularia; species Auricularia auricula-judae. The sequence goes on from NCVV01000109.1 coordinate 82,035, forward strand.
TCGGGTGTGGTGACGATGCTGATGCGGTGTTTGGCGTTAGGTGGATGAAGAATTTGTATTGGACCGAGGACGCGTTCAGGAGCACGACGAATTTCGACCATATCAAGACGCATTATTATTGGAGCCATCCGCATGTGCGTGGACTTTTCTTTGACCGCCTTTCCTTCATTTGCGCCTTGGCGTTCGATATTCTGCTTCGCACTGTGTCCCGCCCGCTCGCGACCTCCATTCGTTGTGCGTTATGCCTGCTGCCTCCTTTTTTCGCGCCCCTTACCGCGAGCGCGTCTCTAGTCGCCCATCGCTGTCCGCCGGCGCGGGCTCTTGCTCGAATTCCGTCCCGTCGCTCGCATTTCCTTCCCCTTTCCTTTTTCTTCCCTGGCTCGCCGTGTCCTACCCGCTCTTTGGTTTCGCGCCCGCATTACGCTCCAGGTCGTACGCCCATGCGCGCGCGTGCTGGACTGCGTATGCCGTGCCCTCGCTGGGCTGCGCGCGCAGATCGGTGGCGAACGTGCGTGGAGGCTGCCCCCCCCTTCATAGATCCCGCGGGTGGTACGCGACGCCGCGGTCGTTCGTGGGTTGTGCGCGGGCAGATGGTGTGCCAGAAAAACGGCGTGGCGTACGAACAACGCGCGTACGTGAGCGCAGACGGACGGCGCGCGTATGCGGGCGCGGACAGAGTGCGCGTCATTGCGGACGCGGACGGACGCCGGGCCGCTTGCGGGTGCAGACGGACGGCGTGCCTTCGCGGACGCAGACGGGCGGCGCGCCCTTGTAGGCGCGGGCGAGCGCGCATACGTCTGCGTTGCTGGACCGCGCGCGTTTGCGGGCGCAGACGGACGGCGCGAGTTTGCAAGCTCCGAAGGGCCCACGCATGCGAGCGCAGACGGAGCGCGCTTTTGCGGGCGCAAGCGGACGTCGCGCCTTCGCGGGCGCAGACGGATGGCGCGCCTTTCCGGCGGACGGTGCGCTTGGTGGGCGCAGATGGTGCGCTTTTGCGGGCGCAGAGGTGCGGCGAGCCTTGGCGAACTCGGGCCGGCGCGGGCACAGACGGGCGGCGCGTCGTTGCGGGCGCACACGCTCGGCGTGCTGTTTGTGGACGCGGACAAGCGGTGGGCGTACGCCGCGCAGGCAGACGGCCGGCGTACGCGAGCGCAGACAGACGGCGCGCCTCCTCGGGCTCAGATGCACGGCGCGCCTTTGCGGGCGCAAGCGGGCGGCGCGCTGTTCGTGGACGCAGACGGCATGGCGTTCGTATGCAGGCACCGACGAACAGCGCCTCTCTGTGGGCGCAGACGTGCGGCGTGATTTGCGTAGACGGACGGCGTGCGGACGCGAGCGCCGAACGCAGGCGGACGGCGCGTCTTTGCGAGCGCTGTCGGGTGGCGCGTCGTTGCGGGCGCAGACAGACCTTGGGCGTACGTGAGCGCAGGCGGACGGCGCGCGTCCGCGAGGGCGGGCGCGCGTTTGTGGGCGCAGACGGGCGGCGCGTCTTTGCCGGCGCAGACAAACGGCGTGGCGCAGCCGGACAACGCGCGTGCGTGAGCGCAGACAGACGGCGCGGCTTTGCGAGCGGCGGCGCGCGTTTGCGGATTGCAGACAGACGCAGCCGCAGACAGACGCGTTCGTACGCAGCCGCAGACAGACGCGTCCGTACGCAGCCGCAGACGGACGGAGCGATGATGCGGGCGCAGACGGGACAGACGGCGCGCGTCCGCGAGGGCGGGCGCAGACGGGCGAGCGCGTACACCCAGCGCAGGTAGAAGGCGGCTGCACGCTGGCGCAGACGGCGGCGAGTGTGTGCGCAGCGCGTTGGCCGTTTTACTGTGCGGAATGCCCGCTCTGTGGTCGGCGCGCTGCTCGAATGTCGTCCGCTCGACCAGGGCTAGGCGTCGGGGCTGCTTACAGGTGGTGCTGGCGGTGTGGCGTGTGGCATGTCTTGCTGCGACACTCGCTGGCGGTGATGCACATCGTGTTGGAGAGGAGACTGGTGAGCGTCGACCCGCATGTCGGGTTGCTGGAGGCGACGCGCATGCCGTTGACAAGCAGCGAGGTGCAGCGTCCACTCGCCATGGAGCACGTCGATTGGCATATGTGATGATGAGCCTGGACTCGCACGCTGCTTGCGGTTGCGGGTCTCGAGGCGCACAGCGGCTGCTCGCAAAGTACGCTCGTGGGTGTCGCTGGTGAGCATCCACTTGTATGCCGTTGGCGCGGGGTGGCCAGGCGCACAGGCCGACGGTGAGCGGCGTCGTAGCGTGGGCGCTGCGCTGGCGAGTGCCGATTTGCATGTCGACATCCTCGCGTGTCGCTGGCGCTCCCGCATGCTGATACTGGACGTCGCGCCGTTCTCCACGCCGCATGGCTCAGTGCCGTTCCAACCGCGGTGCGGCGCAGGACGCGCGCGGCGTGGATATGGCGTGTGCTGCCGATGCTGGCGCGGGCGTTACAGGCAGATGCTGGGATCGGCCTTCCCGTGCGCGCATGCGCGCACGGCGGAGCCCGGTCGCGCGTCGTCGTGCAACGCGCGGTCTGCATCGGCGCGGTGCCGCTTCCTTCGTCTCGCAGCGCATCCTGGCTGACTCGCTGCTCGCGCGAGCCCTTTTACGGGCGCGCGCGCGTTGCCGTATTGCTCTCTGTGTACTGCCACATGCCGCGGGTCTGTTGTCGTCCTGTGTTTTCATCACCGCCGTACGGCCGTGCATCCAGCTGGTGGACGTCGGCGCGTATGTTGAGGTTCGCGCTCCGACGCGCCCGCAGCATCCGTGATTCTACTCTAGTCTTGTTTGATTTTCTGTCCTGCGGTCTATGCTGGCGTGGGCGTGGTACTGGCTGGTACGCAGTGGCTTCTCGTGCGCGGTGTACGCTGTGGTGTCTCTTCGTGCCAGCCTGTGCCATGCATCTGGCCTTATGCTTTCTGCTGTTGTATCTTGGTGTGGAAGTGAGCGAGCTCGCGGGATTCTTATGCGCACTGTGGAGCTCGCTCCGTGCTGTCTGACACGCGCCCTGCATCTGGCGTCGCTATTCTGTGTCGTCGGGGTCCTTCCGCGCGTTCTTCGCAGTATGCGCAGTCGGGACGTTCCGTCGAGGTCCACATCTGGCGCTCTTTCTCTTCGTTTCTCATTCATTCTCATTCCTTTCGCCCGCCCCTTTTCCATATAATTTGCTCACGTGTGCTCTGCTCTTCGTAGATCAACCCGACGCGCATCGTGCCCGTTGGACCTGTGCCGCACATCCAGCCGCTCTGAGTCTCAAGAGGAGAAAGAATGTGTATCGAAATAACCCGTGACCAAACTCAAATGTAACTCTGCCTGTACTGTGTCAAGATTGCGAGTGTATGCTGCTCGTCGAAATCGAACTCGGTTGAATCTCTCCCTCGCTTCAAGTGCATCATCGGCTCGGGGTTTTAACAGTGAGTGCGGGCTCGTTGTGAATACCCACGAGCAGCCATCCGTTCCGTTTCTCACGGGTGAGAACTAGCCGAGGAGATACTTGAGCCGCGATATGTGTGCTTGAGGTTGTTCGGAAGCGGTTAACGGCGCTGCTGCCGCAGGTATTGCGGCGTGTATCATACTTGCTTTATCTGCTCTAGCTTTTCGTGTTGACCGTCCGGAAGTACTACCCTCTCCTGTTCATCCTGCGGCATGAGATCAGCGGGGAAGTCGTTGCAATTGCGTGCGTTCCCAGCCTGAGCTCAGAGTAGTTGTTGATCCACTTGACCGGCAGGCGCGGGTGCACGTGTCGTCATAGAACGCCTTGTGCGGCGTGAACCTCGCGGGCCGGGCACGTATCCGGCCGCCTTCCCCAACTTGTGTTGACACCGTGACCCTGCGGAAAATATGGGCTGTCACAGCGGTGACTGGGAGCACTGCCGCAGATATCAAGCTGCAAGTAGGGTAAATCAAGAGCGATGTGCGGATGAGTTGCTCATTCAGAATTTCAGATTTCAAATCGTGCGGTCGGGGAACAAGAATGTAAACAAGTCGAAATCAAAGTCCGCCGTCCTCGTTCGTCCCGATGATGTCGAGCGACAGCCAGGCGCTTCGAGGCCTGTTGTTTTCTATCTTTGACAGACAAGCCACCTGTGTTGCTGAGTATGCATTGCTCCATGCAAAGCGGCGGGGTTTTCTGATCATATTTATGGCCGCAGGGCGGACACCATCAAAACTATAACGGCCGACATTCTTGCGCAGGCAACGGCCATTGTTGCCGACATACGCTTTCAATGGAACGCTTCGAACCCGATTTTGATATTTCCGCCCGAGGTTCTCGCCATGTGCTTCTCGTTTCTTCCATTCGAGTCCCGTGTTACCGCTTCACACGTCTCGCGCGCATGGCGGACTGCGGCTCTGGAATCTCCCGCGCTTTGGGCCGACATCAGTCACTGGGATGGCTCAGAGCCCCCATCTTCCACCCTCATAAAGATGGCAGTTAGTCGCGCCGGCACCGTCCCAGTTCGCCTCAGGTATGCTGGCGTTCCGGCCCGGGCAGATGAACAAATCCTGCGTTCCCTCATCCACCGCATCGGATCCCTCACAATCCAACTTAGTGTGGATTCCGACCTGCTACATAATCCTGCGCCGCTATTGGAATATCTAGTGTATCTCACGCACGTCGCGCACATTCACGAGGACTTTCTCGGTGGCCAAATCGGCAAGCTTAAATCCTTTCACGCACATTACCTGGTACTGCCCTCTACCTGCCTGGCTCTGTCGACAGTTACAGAGCTTCGCGGATCATTTGTCATCCAGGGTCCTGAGGGAAATCTGTTCTCTCTCTGTCCGCGCTTGCAGTCGCTCTCGCTTCTGAATTTGATCAGTGACATTGCACGTCCCCAATTCTTCGAACGTGCACCTTCATCTCTCACCAGACTTGAACTGGAGACTTTCAGTCCCCGCTGCGATCTCCTTCCCGTTTACCGTGCGTGCAACGTCGACAGCCTGCGGGATGTCGTGCTTCGATTTCCGGTCAAGGGCACGGATCGTGACTTGGGCCCATTGCTCGATGGTGTGCTTGACCTTCGTGTAGAAGCAACGTTCTCCCCCGACCTCATCGTTCTCACCGCGATTCTCGCGGGCGGGCGCCGACACACGATCTCAATCGACCGTTTGATAGAGCACCATTACCGCCACCGCAACGCCCGCCGCGCGTTCCCGCCGATCTTCGCGCAGAGCGCGGCGTGTCTGGCGCAGCTCCAGATACTCAGCATCCCCATTACGGTTCTGGCGACTTTCGTTGCGGACGCACCGCCGCTTCCCGCGCTCACGGAACTCCGTCTGCATATTGCGTCTGGGATGCGCCTCGAGTTCGGCGGCTGGCCGACCGATAGCTTCCCGTGGGGGCTTCTGCACGCGCTTTCGGACGTCCGCGTGCAGCATGTTGTACTGGACGTCGTCCGCGCCGGAGATCGCGTCGAGGATGATGTGTTTGGAGAGGTGCGCGCTCCGCAGGGAGTTGAACAGCTAAACGCCGGGCCCACAGAGAAGGACGCGCGTGACATGCTCGCTGCACTTGCGTCCTCCTCTATCGGGGATCCGGGACGCTCCACCGTTTCCGTGCGTGGATTTGCGGGAGCTGTGGTCGCAAAGGTCGATGTTCCGGCTCGCCTCAAAGACAGCCTTTCGTTCGACGAGGTTTGAGATGTACCAATAGAGCGGAGCTTGGGAGATATTATCGTGTTGGCCTGGCAGCAAGTCCCATGCGCGAACGTCGTGGATTAATATACTAGCTCCCATCCTCGCCTTGGTGCAGAACGAGCTCAGATCAGAACGACGATCGTTCGCCTCCGATAGGTAAGACGAAAATCAGATGGTACCCAATGAACAGCGTGTCTGATACACGCCTTCTCGCCCGCTCCCCCGCTTCCAAACTCGGTTGAGCAGTCCTGACAATGACAGCAGGACAGATAGCGCTCCGAGTCGTAAGCGGCGCAGTTGGCTGCCTGTGCATCCTACTGCAACCAGCTTCACTGGGCCCGGAATAGTGTGGTGGTCGTGATTTGTTAGAGATTATTCCCTTGACTTTCCGCAAGAATGCAAGACAATAGTTTGAGGGTGGTCGTTGACAAATCTCAGGACCACTATCATACTATTCACATGTTCAAGACATATTGTACGTGATTTTGTAGTGAGTGGCACTGAGATTTGTATTGTGCCACATTCAATATGTTGTCTTTCATTCTTGCAGAAAATCATGCTGGTAATCTCTCACAATTTTCATCCACCGCACAATTCCGGGCCCAGTGATTCGAGCAGGTGTCTGCAGGCGTATGTCGTTCGCCGTTATGTGTACTCTGGCTCGTTCGCAATGCCTGCGACGTCCCTCGCGGTTGGGATATATGCTGGCATCTATTCCCTGTAAGTTGCATCCTCAATCACGCCGATTTGGCAGCGGCGCCGACTGTCCGCATAACGAGGTTGCTGCTGCTGCTCAGTAGAGCGCCGAAAGTCAGATAGCTGTGAGAAAGGCATAGTAGATGATGAGAAGGGATTGTGTGAGTGTTTGAGTGTTTGATGAGTCCCGTGCAACGCTTAAGTACCCTTTGAGAATGGATGAGCCACCGTGGTTTGTCATCGGAGATTTCTGCTACCGACAGCACCTGCATCGGCTCCCAGTGTCCCGGCGCTGTTGATACAGTTTCACCCACAGTTTCACCCACCATGGGAACAAAGTTGGTACCAGATTTTAGACAGCAAATTATACCCCTGCACGGCGCCTATCTTGCTCTACTTCGGCACACAGTTCAACCGTAAAGATATCTACATAATCAGGCAAACTACGATGAACCCCATCGCGGTTCCCTGAAGGTAAAAGAGGTTGAATTCAGGCTAACTAATAGGGATTGACACGGGAAGCGGGGCGAAGTGAGAGAGGAGAGCGAGCCCGGGTCCCCGTGTAGCTACGCAGAACGGACCGACGCTCCGGGATAACACGCAGCGTCGACTGCGTTATAACACCGTGTCCTAGGCGAGAGCTTCTCAATCCACACCGCCGCGTTGCCACATGCGCGACGTCCAAGCCTACGACACGTGGCGAGCTCAGAATCGCAGATGATAGCCCGGATACCGGAATGTCGTGTCCGGCAACCCTGCGAAGATGGTGCCGACCCAGAGAGTGCACAGTGCCCTGTCAGCACGGGGTGTTGAGTAAAAAGTGCAGTTGCAGTGGTCGCGGTACGGGTGCTTCCCGTGAAGCGGGCGCCGACGACCATCTGCAGCGCGCGGAGGACGATGCCACGGTGCACGCGCATGCGCATCCGATGGCCGGTCGAAGATAATGACGAAGTCGAACGCTCGCGCAACTAGCTCAACGACGTCCAAAATCGTGAGGAGATGCAGCAGACGTATCCAAGCCGTAGGGCGCGCGACATCGAACTGGATAATCGCCAGCAAGAGGTCGCGAGTGGCTTAGACAACCAAGCGCGCACATGCGAATCCAGGAGCAGGGAGGTCGCATTCGCGGGCTGCGTCCACTGCGCGCAACACTCGATCCGGAGCGAGAATCAGTAGTCCGTCGGGAAAGAGCGCACGCGCAGAATTCAGGAGCAGTCCGTGAGCGCCGAGCTGCACATAGTAATTATTTCAAGAGCAGCGTAGTAACCTCACAGGCCACAAAGAACGGTCAAGAGCTGCTAGCTTCACGCGCTTCGCGGGGCGGCATCCTCTGAGCTGACTGTCACGAGATTGACGCGCTTGGGGATCCAGACAAAGGAAATGGGGGAAATGTCCGATCAATGACGAGTCCGCGCGTAGTGCGTGATGTGCAGACTGTAGATGAGTCAGCATGCGCTCGCGGAAGGACCTCCGGAATACGCACCCATAACCGTTTTTTATGAGCGGCGCGACATGTTGTCCTGATTTTCATCGCGTCCTAGAATACGCGCAGGGTGGTGCGACGCACATTTTGCGCCAAGTGGCTCCAACAGTGAGCGCACGAGCACGGAGTAGGAAGAGAGCAGTTTGCGGAGTTTCGGCCCGATGCGCATCTTGTCCTCAAATCCAACCGTCGCGCTGCCCGACCGCGAGCTCTGCTTTTTCCTACCCCCAAAGCATATGCCCAAACTGGTGCTGCGAAAAATTACTGGGTGTCACATTCAGGACGCTGCTTTGCAGCTCATCGGGTTAAATTTCCGTCGAGCCGATAGGATTCTGCAGCAACACCCGCCAACTGTGGGCACCCATCGCCGTATAATTATTTGGATGTGATATTTACTGCTGATGCTCTGTTCTTGGTGCGTGCTTTGGTTCATAGCGCTCAGCCCAGCGCGCTCGTAGTGCATTGTCGGCGCTGCTACCTCAGCGACCCACAGCTTCCTATCTCCGATTATTAGGATATACGCGCTAGTCTTGGTATGGACCCTCTACCGACGACATTGCTGCTCCCTTGTCCGACTCTCGTCGACGCAGCGTCCCAAAAGCTCCGTCTGCGCTACCGTACCCGTTCTGCGCGAGCCCTAATCGCGGGGAGTTACCCCATACTTCGTCCGCTCGTCTTCCCGATACCACGGCGCGTTCGCACGTGGATTATACTGACCCCCGCATCTCAACGGCTCCGCGTTGCCGCCGAGTCAGCACGCCAGGGGGGTTAGCGAATCGCATATGGCTTTTTATAACACGCTGTCAAGCATCTTCGGGGCTCCCTCTTGTGCCTTCCTCCCAGGAATGCAGTTTTAGACTGTGCGAGAACCTATCGCTCCCAAATCAACTACCTTTCAGCTGGGGAAAGAAACCCCCTGAGGCAGACAGCATTTCAATGTGGTAGCGCCAGTTGCGGGATGCGCGTTGGCCACACCTCACAGTCCGCTCGGGTACGATGCGCATGTTTGGGCTTGGCGTTGAGGACCAGAGGTTAGACAGCGGATGATGAGAGCGAAGATGGGACTTCTGCAGAGGCGCATGAGAGACTTACTTGAATACCTTGCAGAATATGCTACCAGGCTCGGCCCGCACAGCGGATAATGTGCAAACAACTCGCTCCAGAGACCGTTATGCAGGAAACTTCGGACCAGCGCCGGAATGCCTGGGCAACTGCTATAAGAGAACTCATCTCAACCGCCAGATACATGCAGCATCGCAGCACTCCGACGTCCGCTCTCATCATCTGCTATGTCTCCGCTACTCTGTGCACGTATCAAATATGCGAAGAGGTCAAAATTTCCCGCTCTCATCATCTGCTATGTCTCCGCTACTCTGTGCACGTATCAAATATGCGAAGAGGTCAAAATTCGCCATCCCGGGCCTCGACGGATATACATAGCACGGCGCACACGTAGATGATAACCATGAGTAACCCTCTGAGTCTTCTACAGAAATACTCCAACAAAACTAGGGGGCTCGACTTCCGGTGTATCAAGTCATTGGTTCTGGGACGATTGATCCCGTAGTCTGGATTGAGTCAACGCATCGAAGCTTGACGCGGGGGATCCGGCAGCAGGACGCTGATGCTGAGAGATCTCAGAAACGCCTCGCTGCAAGCCAATACACAGCTTGTTCGTGCGTGCCATAGAGCTCTACCTTTTGGTGAGCAGAGCACGACATCCAGAGCAGGTAGCACGGATTTCGTGAGACGTTGAGAACCGGCTCGCTGAATGCTCAGGCTACTTCTGTAAAAACCAGGCGTCGCTGTGGAGTGCTTTAGATCTTCCAGAGCACTCAAAGCGGTCAAAGACACGTACCCCCTTTTGTAGCGAGGGGGTTTCTTCAGAGCACCTCCAAAGCAGGCGGCCTGCTCTCATAGCGCTCTCATAGCGCTTTGAAAGTGCTATGGAGCGGCCGCTTTAGGCAACTCCGTGATATCCACAGYGCCGCTGATACCGGCATGCGCACAGCCCACCATTTGATCACTTGGTTTGATGCTTGCTCAGTTGCTGACCGCTCTCGCTCTCGAAAAAAACAAATATTGGCAATGTAATATATATTGGATGAGTCCTAGCACAAGAAAACTATTTAAGCCAAACTCCACAAGCGGCTTGCGCGAGAGGAGCGGCGCGTCACCGTGTGCTCGAACTCAGCACTTATGCAGGGAAATGAGGTTGAGCCTGTAACGACAGTGAGAATGGAACCTTGAGAGAGGTGGAGAATGTACGTACCGGTGATGTCGCTTGAATTTCTGGTAAGAAGATTTGTCAGTCAACCATGACGATGCGGGGCAATCAGCAGGCGGGCGCGACGTCGCGAGCGCAGACAGCCAGATTCAAAGCAGCCAGTCCCAGAGCCATAGCAAAGCCAGCCCCCCAGAGCAGTATACGGCCCCGAATCAACAAGGCACGCCATAGCAGAGTCCAGATCTCACAGCCAGAGCCCAGGGTCCCAGAAAAAAGAACAGACGCTGACAAAAGACGCCGACAGCTTCGCGGACTTGCGGCTGATCTCTTGCAGACACCTTTGAAGGCATGGCCGGGGAGGGGAATGAGTGGGAGGCGGCAGGCAACCAGCGCGATGCGCGCGGCCCCGCAGATGCGGGGGAGGAGAGAGCAAGTTGAGAGGTTCGAACTCAGCATAAGACCGAACAAAATCTTCTTGGTGACCATCGTGATGAGCGTAGGCCGATGGCAACAAGCCGAGCCACGGCAGAGGTCACAGGTGGGGCAGGGCAGAGCAGCCAAAGCATCGAAAGCGCGCAGAAGCAGCCGTGTTTGGCTTTTGAGTGCTTTGCCGCGTCAATTGATTGCTCTGGGATGCTATGGCGCATCAAACGGCTGCTCTGGGATGCTCTCAAGTGCTACACAACGACCCGGCTGCTCCGGAATGCACAATTAGCTGTCGCTGGGGCTGTAGAGCATTTGGGTTTTTGCAGAAGTATTTGCGGCACCGTGCTGCAGTGACCTACAGAATCACGTACAAGCCCGGTCTATTGTATGCAATTGCCCTGAGAATTGACGGCAGTCTCAGTCCTGTATTGGGTGAGCGTTACCCGCACGCTGCGTTTGGCTGGCCATGGTGCGGCGAAGATTCACCGCGTGGCATACTGCATCACGTGAACGGATACTGCTCTGATAAGCAAACGGCCCACGCCGACGGCCTGTTGAGATCCGGACTTAGCCGGACGCGGCTCTCGCACTCATACCTACCTACCTCAGGCCCCCGCGATGCCTACATATCCTTCCTCCCTGGGCGCATGGCGCGACATGGATGTTGAAGGTCCAGCTCGAGCTGCCTGGGAACAGTTTGAGCCGTTTTTCGAGCAGCATGGCTATAAGCTCTTTGTGCACGACACCGTTGAACGTAGCGCCGTCCCCGGCCGCATGAACGAGTTGGTGCCCGCCGGCGACTGGAGCGCTATTCGTTGCGAAAACGAATACGATCACTTCGCGCCGGAATGTCTCCAGATGAAGCCCAAGCGGTCTATTTTCTTTCTACAGGTAAGTACACGCCCCTCCAACTGAATTGTGCCCGCCTGAACTGGGTACTGTAGACCGGCATTCATGTCGCTGCGCGCTCGCCCAGGAACACCGACGTCGTCATACGTATAATGGCCATCGGGGACGAGGGTAAAGAACACCTCGACATCATGCGAGCGCTCTCCAGGCCGGACGCACGGGTCCCCGAGAATCATACAGTTCCCATGGTGGCCGAGCTGCAGAAGGACGACGTGATTTTTGGAATATTTCCGATGATGTGGCCCCCTAGCATGGAAAGACCCTGGTTCAGAACAGTTCGAGAAGTGTTGGAGGCTTTGGAGCAAGTCCTCGAAGTACGTCGATCACTCTAGCAATTCACACGCCCGACTGATTTTTATCGCTATATCAGGGCTTCACCTACCTACATCAGCAGCTCATTGCTCATCGGGTATGGACCTTGTGTTCTCGTGCTGTTTTCGGTGCTAATTCATTGATGACATTTTAGGATTTCTCACTCTGCGAGGTCTTTATGAATTATGGCCGCGGCTGGGAGTTTCGCAGCTGGGGCGGCGGCTGCGTCCGTATACCAGACGAATTTCGCTCACTCTGCCCGGGCCTGCGCTACCTGATCAACGACTTCGAATTGTCAGTCCAGTTCGCGCCCGAGTCGGATCCCAAGACACGACTTGTCACCGGCATTCCAACGGCGCGTTATGGTGACACGGCTGAAATTTACAACAAGCCGCTCCCACCCGAAGCTCTCCTCGAGACGCCGTATTGCCCGTTCAAGATGGATATATACCAGTTCGGGAAGCATGCTCAAGATGTCTTTGAAGTGCGTGCGAAATTTTGTAATCTAGAGACTACCAACGCTTCCGTGTTAGAACGTCGACGTTGCGGGTCTGCAGGAGATTTTCGTCGCAATGGCAAGCGACAACCCCGAAGACCGACCTACTGCATCAGAGGCTCTTGCTGGACTACGCGCCATCCGTCAGACGGCGTCTGAAGATGCCCTGAATGCGATACCGACCGACCAAATCCGTTGGTTCCGAACCGTCGTGCCGGGCAGGACCTGGTGCATACATTTCTACCTTCTGCGTTTACAATCCTACTGATTCATCCTCTAGTGATTGCCAGGTCTGCACGAATCAGAACATTCCGGGCACTCGTCATGGCATAATCCAGGCGTTCCCGGTTAAAATCATAGTCATCTAGGTTTACCAGATAATTTTTGGAGTCATTCGCACATTGCAGAACATTCATGCTCTAAATCACTGGCGGCGAGCGGGAGTCCCGCCGGCATTTACGTGTGGCTTCTTGAAACTCTTCCAGCAGGGCTTCCGCTTCTGGCTCCTAAGAAATGCCCGCCCGCGAACGGTAGACCTATTGTCGGTCGTTGACATCTTGAGATCCCAGAGTCGCGTGGCCCATTCTTCCATCATGGCCATTGGGTCTTGAAGGACATCCGTGGAGGTCTCTCTCGTGCACAGAAGTCCTCGAGCCTTGAGCGAGCTGTGTGTCCGACTAACTTACATACAGAGAAACCATCGATATCAGACAGAGTCCGGTATTTACCCTCGGCTTCTTCAAGTCTTGAAGTTCTTCCAGGGCTTCTGCTTCTGGGTCCTAGTCCAGAACCAGTCTAGACCCAGCAAACGCATGCCGGCTCAAAGGTACAAGTAGCAGATGATGAGAGAGGAGATGGAACTTCACCAGCTCCGCTTGAGAGACTTAAATACCTTCGGGCTGACAGGCTCGTTCCGCACCGTCGATACACAATCACACACTACATTCAATCTCCCCACCAGCTCGCCCAGTGCTGTCACACCAATCTCGTCGTTGGCGATTCTAACGCCCGGTCCTTCAATGCGGAGCACTGGTACGCGACTGGCCTTAGTCTGCACGTGCGCGGAGATGAACCGCGCCAGAGCAGATGGCGAGACAATGCTGAATTTATCGTTGCTTGTCCGATCGGGGTGAGTTCCCCGCTGGAGCAGGCAAATGGTATGCAGGCTTGGGGCGTCGAGGACACCACATTCCTCGAACAATGCATCGTCGAGCAGAGTTCCCATGGCGGGATGAAGTGCATGCCCGTATTCGTTCGTCAGCGGCGCGCCGCACAGAATGTTGAAAGTCGTCAATGCGGGCAGGCAACCTCGCGGCAGGAGCAGAGCCGGGCGCGACTGACGGTGCGACAGCGCAAGCGAGATCGTCAAGCTGGTGAGGCCGCGCAGCCAAGCAGTCTCACCCATCAACTTTCCCACGTTCTCGTCTCTGCTGAGACTTGGCGCCATCTCGGACATACGGCACTCCCGTGCGCCAGCAACGAGAATTGCGTCAAGAAAGTCGTCGTAGTCGATAGTTAGAGAGCGGAGGGACCATGCAGGATCGCCACATGCTTGAAACAGCACTGTCTGGCAGTAGTTGCGTAAACTAAACATGTCGACGCGCGTGTAGCCCTGGGCGACTAGGCTGTCCCACGACAGATAGTTCGGCGAGTCTTCCAACGGATTCACACTGAGCTCCAGAGAATGAACAGGATGAGAGTCAGGAAGCCTCTCAAGATCACGAGTGGCCCTGTAGTTGTCCATGTAGAGGGTGTGTAGGCGCGGAAATAGAGTGAAGATGCGGTCCTGAGCAACGCGCAAAGGAGCAATGCGCAGGTTGCGCACGTCTGTGAGCCGGCCCATAACTGGAGGAAGAGGATGTGCACCCCATTCGACCGTTTCGAGCAGCGGTGCAGCACTCAGAAAGCCGACGGGGACATCCGCCTCGTATTCAAACGCGGCCGAAGACTTACGCCCATGAGAAACGTCCAGCACACGCAACAGCGGAGCCCACCCGGATAAAAGCGCGAACAGCGGGGTATACAGATCTCTGAAAGGACAGACGACGGAGAGTGATCGGACGCGGTGCAGATGCGGCGCAAGGACAGATGCTACTTTAGCAATCGGATATGCACTCGATCCCGTAAATATGAGCGACAAGTCGAGTGGTGCAGGCCCAGATAGTAACAGCAGTTCGGAAAGCATGGGCAACGCTTTGGTGCCTTCGGAGCATAGATCCAGATCCGTCCATAAGACGGCGCAACGCCTGATAATGAAGCGCCAATGTTGGCACACACAGGCGGCGATAACGCGGTCGCGGACAGGCAGAATAGCTGCGATGTTGACCAGAATATCTTCCGGTAGCCTTTGTGCGAGCGCGCGAGGCTGCTCGCTGGCCTTGGCTTCGGGCGATGGCTCGTCGGGAGGATGTTGAACGTCCGACTGTTTCGTAATACCGCAACTGGTCAGCCAATCCTTAAAGCGCCGGTTAAAATGCCATCGTCGACCATCCATGGTGCAAGCGACGAAGAGAGCCGCAACGCTGACAGAGCAAGAGAGCAAGTCCGGAACAAATGATGGGAGCGGAGCTTCAAAAAGAACAACGCCCAAAGCTGACGTCGGTGAAAAGGCACGAACCTCACTGCGCATCACGTCGACAACGTCAATATTTAATTTAAAATATACCTGTAAGCTAGATGCGATTAGCGAGCGACTCTTGAGACTCGCGAGTCGCTATGCCTGCAGGTTTGGGAAGGGCCTGCACAACGCGATCATGGCCCAGAGGACATCTCTGGCTACAGTAAGGTGCATACTAAAGTACTAGACCAAGACTACGGTCTGCATGCTGAGCCCGATTCTCTAATCGCGCGAAAAATCCTCAAAGTTGTTCAAACCTGGATTAGCAGAGCGCAGCGCATATCCAGACATCGTTAGAATGCTGCTCGACGCGAGGCGGAGTTTCGCCTTAGCCAGCACAATGCGACAGAGGCTGCCGTCATTACCACTAAATCTAGAAAGCGCTGCGCCGCAGGCGAATACAGACTCTTCATCAGTACGCTCCGGCGAGCTCGGGCTGAGAACAGTCTTGACGTTTGCACGAATCCCTCTCAGGAATCACTGCATTCGCGCGAGATGGAGCTGAGCAAGAGTGGGAAGTCATAATGGTGACGTCTATCACGGTTTGCAACATTCAGCGCGTTCCTGCTAGTAGCACGTCAACGGATGAATGTGGACGCGTTGTTCTTCCTATTGCAGCGCGTGGATGGAGTCCGAGGATCAGAATTCATTGTCCCGACCCCGTCATACGCTATGCGCTCGCATGATTTCTGTTGCATCTCACAGATATTCGGGAGCACACCACCTCATTCATACATCGAATACGCCCACGTCATCATATTCCCCGCCCGATGCAACTCCGGCACCGTCAGGCTTTCCACAACGCGGTACTCGATGCCCTCCACGATGTCCGTGAGCGCCTGCATCCCCGCGCCCCGCGTCGGGTCCTCCAAGTGTACGTTCCGCAGAACGAGTCGCAGGCGCCCGCAGCGCAGTCGCGTCGCGACGAACCTGTATATATCGTGCACATCGACACTCAGGATCGGCGCAGCAAAGTCTAGCAGCGCCAGGTTGCGCGTAGGATAGGATATGTGCAGCTCCTCGAGCATCGGGCAATTCAGGACCGACGGCGCGTCCTCCCACTCGTAGAAGAGCCCTGCGTGTTGCTGCAGCGAGAATTCTGTCATGTGCGTGCTCATGGGCTCGGCAAAGCTGTCGAGCACCACATCGAGCTTCTGCAGACGCGGAAGCGTGAGCTCGGGGAGCTGAAGCGGCCAATGGAGCTCGTGTAGCGCGAAGTGCGTGACGCCAGACATGAGCTCGCCGTCCTGCAACACGAGCTGCGTGATGCGCGTGCCGACAGTCGGGCCCAGCACCCATGTCATACCCGTATCGTATGCGAGTTCCAAGTGGCGCGAGAGGATGGGAAAGTGGATGTACAGCCGAACGCGGCGCAACGAGCGCTTGGGCGCGCTCGCGAGGATGTAGCGCAGCAGATCCTCGTCGGCGAGGTCCATCCAGACTTGGAGCGGCTTTACGCAAGTTACCTGCGTGGTGATCATTGTGGCTGCGTCGAACTTCCCATGGATGTTGAGGAGCCCGAGGTTGTGAGCGGTCACGTGCTGTGCGGTACTGGATACGAGGCTGGTCATGCTGACCTGCAGCTGCTCGAGGTGGGGATACATCTCGATGATGTACAGGAGGTCGATCTCGAGCTGGCCCAGCGAGAGGACGCGGACCGCGGATAGCGCTGGGAACGGACGCGACATGCGCAACGCGACGCCGCTCAGGCGGACCGCGCGCAGCGCCGGCGCAGCGTGCGCAAATAGCACGTCGAGAACGTAAATATCCGCATTAGGGATGCGCGGCAAACGATTCAGTCGCAGGGTGAAGTTTTCGAGCATCGGCGCGGGCTTTTCCAGCGCGCGCAGAAGCGGCAGGATCAACACGGCCTTGTCGCCGCGCGTGAACTCGAAATCGACAAGGAGAGTCAGAGTCCGTGTATGGTGCACGTGCTGGCGAAGTATGTCGGCCAGGGCATCGCAGGAGTCGGACGTGAAGAGATGCAGAGATAGTGGTTTGGTACCCGACCGCGCGAGGATACTAGCAGCCGCATCTAGCCCTCCAGGACTCGTAGACCCGCCTTTGAAGTCGCTCCACAGGTTAGGAAATCCCAAAGCCACGATGCGCCAATGGCTGCAGACGCGCGTCGAGCAGATCCGGTCCCGTAACGACAAGTGCAGCAAGATCTGCAGAAAAAGCTCGCGCGGCAGTTGGTTGATCGGCGCCGCATCATTTGAGCCGCGCGAAGAATGCAATAGAGTATCTTTCACTGCTGTATTCAAGGCTTCTGTCGCCTGGCGCAAGGCGTCTGTGCTGTGAATACCTGATCAGCTTGGTACAGGCGCAGGATTGGATCTTGCACCGCGCAGCTGTACCTTGCGGCTCCATGGACGATTCGCAAGCCCGGAAAACTAGATTCGAAAGCGCAATGCGCGCGTCGGCAGCCAATGATTCCGGTACGATCGAGGACATGGTGATCATGAACGAGTTGGAACTCCGCTCGCAGCCTGCCTTCAACCACGCGCGCTATGATTTGTACCGACGCTGGCAATGCGCACCGCGTCGCGCGACTTGGCGCATCTATTTCTTCTCAAAATGGCGCAATTTACGACCGTTACTCTGGTATTCTGTCGGCTTTCGGTGTTCGAATCGGGCAGATTGTAGTACTGACTGGCGCGTAGTGTTGAGCTTGAGCTTCCTCACAGCGACGCCGTTGCGCAATGATTGATGGTTCTCGCATGCTGCTTGTCTGCACAGAGCACCAGCGCGAGCTACATAGCCAGCGTACAAGTCTCGTCCGCTATACCTAGCTGCCTATACGCGTTGATTTCGGATCCTTGCGCTCACGGGCTACCGATTCCGGTCATCATTGACTTGCCTTGTTGCTTCTAACAGCTCTACGCTCAGTATTCGATTCTTTGCCCTCTGTGGAACTGGCGCTCAACACGTTCCTCTTCTGTCTCCCACGTCCGTGCTGCTGCTGTTCATCCTTCGTTGTGCTGCATAGGCGTTCAATCTGCTCGCGCTGGGCCAGCGTACCGCGAACTATGACGTCGAGGCCGTCATACAGCCGAGCCGGGTCTCAGTGCCGCCAATTGAGCGCCGACGTGGACTCTCGATATTCCTCTTCTCTTGGACCGCGGAGAGAGCGCGTTGGCTCGCGCGGATCTCTGGTTGACCGACTGCATTCCGTCCCAGCGGCTGCTGCGCCGACCTCTAGCAGTTGGCATGTCGCGCATTGACAACAACGCCCCCGGCTCACGATGAGCGACTCTCGTGTGTGCGAGGACTGTCCGTCCGCATACTGCGTATGCGAAAGTCTCTCTCGCCCGCGCTATCTTCTCCTCCCCTCGCGGCCGCTGCACCCTGTTTATCGCACACAACCGTTTTTGCCAGGTTCACTTACTATTCCCTCAGGTCGCGACCCGCCTCTTTCTTGCGCAGGTCAGCGCAGGATCTGCACGAGTTGCAGCGCCGTACGCAGCTTCGTCCAATGTGCCATGTTCATATCTTCCTCGGCTTGCTCTTTTTTCCGTCCATTTCCCCAGGCCCGCCTCCCTGCCCGCCGCGCAGCAATATCTCGTCGTCGTTTTGCTTCATTGCGGCGCGCCTGGTACTGGGTCGCCGGGTCCTGTCGCCTTGCTATTTCGATCTCTGGTCGTGCGCGGGAGACGGTGCAGCGTGAGGCATAATCCTGCTCGCGGAGCGCAGAGTGCCGTACTTTCGCTCTGGCTTGTTCCATCGCCACGCCGCTTTGTGATATCCTATTCTGCGCCGCCGCGCACCGTGACGTGGAAATAACGTACTCGCGCGTCCGTGCCGCCCGTCTGTTGCAGTGACGACCTTCTTAACTTTGTGCTCTCCTGTTGACTTCCGGCCCGGGGCGTGCGCTTCCTAGAGGCGCCAGGACTGTATTCGCGCGTCGCTCACGGAACATGCGAGATTCAGCGCTCGTCCCTTCTGCGGTGCGGAACAACGGTTCCCGCAGCCTCGCGCGCTCGCACTTCGTCTCACGCCCTACCGGACACCCGTGCACCCTTTTATCCACGTCCCTGCTTGACTCAGCGTGCGAGTTGCATGCGAAGCAAGTCGGCCGTCCTGCCACGAAGTCTGGTGCCAACGGACTCTTGCTTGCCCCAGTTCTCCTTCGCTCGCCGTGCCGGGTCTGACATCCATGCTCGACCTCGCGCTAAGGAATCCCTCCCCGACTTTCAGTGTCACTCGTCGCATCGGAGTCAGCATCAGCCCGAGCAACGCCTGCGACCAACAAATCGCAGCGCACTGTCTCACGCCGCGGTCCCCTATCGCAAGCACGGTGCCTTCTTGGATTCTGATTGGAAGACGCCTTTGTGGGCATGTGCAATGACGTACCGTTCGCGATTGGCTACTAGTACTAACTAACCGGGCATATGCAACGAATTTCGCCTTCGGGACGACTGAATAAGAGCGTGGTCTCTCTTTCCAGTGCACGCCATTGCGTGGAACATGTCCCCGCCAAAGTTGAAGGGGGCGCCTTTGTCTCGAGGCCGGTTGGCCCTGTAATGCGGCTTTGAACTTGAGCGGCAGTGTCACCCGTCTGCCTTTCTTCTCAAATATTGAGCGGGATGGATCTACTTACAGTTGCTGCGCGGTATCAGAATAGGCTTATGATCACTTTTGGATTAATATGGGGAACGCCCTGCGAGACGCGACAATTGTATCGGATATACAACTCTCTGGCCCCAGCGTCACATTCATTCAGAAATGCGCGTATCGAATGTCAGCATATACAAGCATTGCGCGGCACTCTGTTGTGTTTCCTGAGTCGTCCCGGGGCGCGAAGCTGGAGTTCTAGCTGTGAGGGTCCAGGGCGTGAAAACGGAACGTACGGTGCAGACATCAGACTGCACAGGCGCAGAGAGGACGGATCTTCCTGCGATGCGGCGAGGAAACGCTGAGCAGGGTTCAGCGCCCGGGCTGAAGAACGGCGAGAAACCGACAAGGCTGCGCGGTCGACTGGATGCGCAACACCGCCAGACGCACATCGGCCACCGGTTCGCGAGTCTGAAATATACATGCACCGGGCGCAGTATGGAGTCGAGTTGGCGACGTGTTGGCGGATGCCTGAGGGAAGCCGGCGCATCATTCAACGCACGTTCGGTCCCCTGATATACGGTAGGTATCTTTTGCTGCGTAGCGGCGGAAATGCTGGAATGCGGCGTGTTGGCAGTGAACGCGCGATCGTGACTCGGCTCGACGCCGAGGAACTTCAGTCGAGTATGAATGTCGTGATAGCACTTTTTACGCACTAAGTATCATCGCCATTCGATGTGCAGACAGAAAGACGTCATTGGAAAAGAACACGACGAGTTGCGGAGTATGCGAGACAAGTAGGCGGTAGTTTGGTGCTTCCAAGTCTCGCTGGCGGCGCGCGACTCAGTAGATGGCGAAACGCGTCCCTGTGCAGTCCTGCTCCGGGCGCCGGGGATTTATCAAGAGTCGGGGCACTCGAAGCCTGACAGGCTTGAGTGCAGTGATTTGAAGGGGAACTGCGGCGTAGGGAGCACACGTCGGTCGGCTCGAGACATGATATCGATGAGCGCGTGCTTCGCATGCAGAGTAAGTTTAACGAGAGCGAGATGGACTCGGATTACGCTGCGCGCGACGGGACTCGGGCCTGCAGACCAGGCATTGCATCTCACAGATTCGGAGATGTGCACTGCGCGGGGAGCGGGAAGTGCCACTATAGCATTGGCGATACATGGGAGTTATGTGAGAGCCAAACGCGGCGAAGTTGGGCCGCGGGAAGTCGAACCGTGAGCGCAGGCGGATGGCGGATGGCGATAAGTGAGCGCGAAGAAGCCAAGAAGCAGGACCAGGAAACACCAGAGCATTTGCAGTGCGAGCACCTGTTTCAACGAGTACGAATCGGGCGAGGCAGAGCACGCCGTGATGTACGGGCTGAGCTCTCGTCTCGGACACGGACTGAGTACTGAGCTCTTGTCGCGCCACGACGAGGAAATGGCGAGGACGGGATTGGAGAGATCTCCTGCCAGTTGGGCCGGACGCGGATGCGCGGGATCGACATGGATTAGGATGGAGCGGGTGCCTTGGCGACGGTGATGGTGTCGAGCGCGACGCGGATAGAGTGTCCTAGGGGCTGTGCAGGGCGCGTTCGACGTCGCGCTGGGCGGTGTGCACCGTGACAAGCAGACGGAGATAAGTTGAGGAGGATGGCGGAAATAGCGGAGGTTTTTTTGTGTGTTGTGGGGTTGTGACCGGGATTGCAGCGGGATGAGCGCCGGCTACGGTGAGGCGGTGCTCGCATGGCCGCGCCCGGGCAAACTCTAACCTCGACCGCCTCGACGCGGCTGCCGGTGCATGAAGGACACGACGAAGCGCAGCCCGACGTCCGACTCGGCCCCGAGCAGGCGCAAGGAGAAGCACGTCAGTCGGGCGTGTAATGGCTGTCGGAGACGGTGCGCTCGTGCCCGTTGGCTACTGCTGACGCTGACGATGACGATGACGGGCTGCAGGAAGAGCAAATGCGACGGCGTGCAGCCTGTATGCGGCACCTGCGCGGCGCAGAAACACGAGGTGCGTACCGCTGGTGGTCGCTGTTCGGGCCGGAGTGACCGATGAGTGCAGTGCTCGTGGACGACGGAGGAGGACGGGCGGCGGCCGGCGACAAAGGCCCAGGTGGACGCGATGGGGATGGAGATCCGCACCCTCAAAGACGAGCGCGACCGCCAGAGCGCCCAGATCGACCGTCTGCGCGACCGCCTGCGCGCCCTCGGCCACGACCCCGACGCCGCCACCCCGCCGCCGCTCTCCATCACCATCCCCCACACCCACTCCCACCAGCGCGCGCACAGCGAGGGCGGCGGCGCCGGCCCGCAGTACCTCGGCATCCCGAGCCCCATTTCGTTCGGCGCCCACTCGCCCGTGAGCGTCGCCTCGTCGCTGCCCTCGCCCATGCCCGCCGGCTCGCAGTTCCTCACTGTCCCCGGTTTCGGGCCCTCGCGCGGCCCGAGCCCGAGCCCCGAGCCCAGCGTGTACGGCTCCAGCACGGACGACGACGAGCCGCGCAGCGCGAGTGTGCTGAGTGACTCGGACAACGACGCGCCCATGGCGCCCTTTGTCGCCACGCGCAAAAGGCTGTTTACGTTCGGCGAGGGCGCGGACGAGGACGTCATCGCGCTCACCGGCTCGAGCCCGCTCGCGCTCTCGTGCAGCCCGCCGCGCACGCCTGCGCGCTCGCGCGCGTCCAGCTTCCGTTCGGACGCCGGCGCGAGTGGATTGGGCGCGTTCCGCTTCCCGCCGTCGCCTGCTGCGTCCTCGCCCAGCTCGCCGCCGCATCCACACCATCAGCAGCATCCACAGCAGCCAGAGCCCGAGCACGACGAGCACTGCCCGTGCGACTGGGCGCAACACCTCCCGCCCGCCGTCGCCGCGGCGCTCCCGCGCGCGGAGCACGACGCGCTGCTGGCCGACTACTTCGCGCACGTCGCCGCGTGGGGCCTGCGCGTCGTCCCGCGCCTCTTCCTGCGCGACATGCGCGCCTGTCTCTCCCAACCGCATTCCCCCTCGCACCAGGCGCAATGGAAACACTACTCCCCCGCGCTGCACAACGCCGTCCTCGCCGACGCCGCCCAGCTTGCTGCGCCCGCCTCGGTCCTCGCCAACGCCGAGACGCGCGACGCCCTCGCAAGACACGCGCGCGACCTTGCCGAGGCCGAGTGCGCAGGCCGCGCCGTCATCCCCGCCGTCGCCGCGCTCGCCGTGCTTGCGCAGTACCATCTTGCCCGCGAGAGGGGCGCGAGGCTGGCGTTTGCGGTGCTTGGGATGGCCGTGCGCGTGGCGCTCAGTGCGGGCCTGAATATTGATGCGAGGGATGTGGTGGTGGATGATCAGGCCAGATGGGATCGCGAGTGGTGCTATTGGAGTCTTTTTGTGCAGGTAGGTGCGCGCCGTTTTGCTATTTTGATTTCCTTCCTGTTTTCTGTGGACTATTTCCGCTACCCCGCCCCCTTCATTCCTCCCCTGTATCCCGCCGATGCCGGATTCCTCGCTCGTCTGCTTCTTCCTGTTTTGCGTCACCCCTGTGCCACTGTTCGCCCACGCGCGGTTCGCGCTGTCGGCCGTGCGAGCGTGCGTCCGCGCGCGCTCTTCCCTTGCCCGCCTGATCAGAGGCCGAGCGATGGAGCTGTCATCTCGTTCCATCCCGCCCTGACCGTGCGCCAGCTCGTCCCCCCCTTTCCCGCGTCGTGCTCCTCCCACTCACTACCCAACTGCGCGCCCGCATGCCCATGTGTCGTCCGGCCAGAGCAGCGCGTCCTTGCACGCCGTCTGCCCCGCGCGGGTGGCGTGCGCGTCATTCCCTCTTCGCCGTTCTGCAGCGGTTACAACCCCCGCGTCGCTGGGTTGGGCGACCCTTCTGCTGCGGCCACGCGCTGATGCGCTCACGCTGCTCGTTTGGCCGGGCTGCTCAGCCGCTGTCTTCGCGCGTACTCCGCGGGTGGCGAGGTGGTCCCCGCGCGCGCACGGTGCTGGACCCGTTGGCATCGCGCCGGCTGTACCGTCGCGCGCGCTGGTACGGCTCGTCAGGGCGGCTGCACGCCGCGGTCCAGTAGCGCCACTGCCGTCCGCGCGCGCGCTACGTTTTCCATAATTTGTTGTCAGCGTACCCCGTTCCACTCTTCCGTCCACCTTTGTCCTCTGCCCGCCCGCTCGCTTGCGCTTCCTGTCGTTCCACTCGTCGCGGCTGACTGCGCTGTCCGCTGTCGCGGCTTGTCCAGGCTACAGCGGCGCGTGCGCTGGCCTCCGAGCACCGCCCGCGCTCTCTAGAAAGGCTGCGGCGGGCGGCGTGCACGCTGTGGTAGGTGCGCGGGCGCGCTCTTCCTCGCCCTGCTAGTTCTACACTGCGCGCCCGCGCTGTTCGTCTGGCTGTGCAGTCGCCGGTCGCGCGCCTTTCGCGCCAGCTGCACATTCACGCGCGCCGGTTCAGCTCAGCGCATCAGTGCGGGCAGCGTCTGCGCGCGCGGTGTCCCTTCGCCGTTCTGCAGTGCCCCAAGCGCGTCGCGTTTGGACGGGCGGCGTGACAGCCCTCCCTGCGCGCGCGATCGTCCTCGCCCTGCCGGTTCTGCAGCTGCACCACACCGCGCGCGCCTGGTTGGACTGGGCGGGCTGCGCAGTCGCCGGCCGCGCGCGTGCTGTCCCTGCCGCGCTCTGCAGCGTCTAGGCTTGCGCGCGTGCATCATGCCTGAGCCGCTGGGTTTGCGCCGCGTTCGTGCAGCTCGTGCGGCTGTGCCCGCGGGCCGATCCGGCTCGTCTGGACGAGTAGCGCTGCTGGCGTCGCGCTATGCTGCTCTGCCTGTTCCTCAGCCCGCTTCCCTTACTCGGGCGCACGGGCGTCGTGGTTGGCATCCACCCATTCGTCTGTCCCGCGCTTTCTCCTTCACGCTGGTGCCTGTGGGCGCAATGCTCGCAGCTGCCTGCTCGCTGTGGAAGATCATTCCTTCGCTTCTTCAGTTCATATTCACATTGTTCTTCCTCCTTTGCGCCTTCCCAAACCTTATGCTGACGCCTTGCACCCGTATAGGATGTCGACATCTCGCTGCACGTGGGCCAGGAGCTGACGATGCCGCTCCCGCGCTTCGACGCGCGCAACCTGGCGGCGTCGCCCGCGCTGGCGTCCGCGGCGCCGGGCGAGGCGCACCTCGTGGGCGAGACGTTCGTGCACGCGTGCGCGCTGATGGCCATCGCCGCGCAGGTCATGCAGCTGCTCGCGCGCACGGAGCCGCCGCCCGCGTCGGGCGTCAGCGCGCTGCAGACTGAGCTTGCACGATGGCATGCCGACCTGCCGGACGCGCTGCAGATACACCGCGCGAGCACGAGCTCGGCGCCGCCCCATGTGCTCGTTATGCATATGGCGCTTAATTGGATTACGATTCTGTTGCATCGGCCGTTCTATGCGGGGAATGCGGCAAGAGATGAGTCGCGCAAGGTGTGCTGCTTCAGTTATCGATCGGTTTGTGACGCTGACGCGGGTTTGCGATGCAGTTCCTCGACGACGCGTGTACGAAGTTGCTGAGGACACTCGGCACGTTCGAGCGTCTGTACGGTTTCCGTGCGGCGCCGCTAGCGCTTGTGCAAATAGCCTTCGTCGGCGGCGCGGCAGCGCTGCTACGCGCCGAGGGCTTGCACGCGGGCGCGAACAAGCGGCGCCAAGAAGCCATCGCGCTCGCACATCAGGCGCGGGACGCGCTGCGTGCCATGAGCGTCGGCGCGGGGTGCGCGCGCGGGTACGCCGACGCGCTCGAGCGGCGCGCGGGCGTCGTCGCGAGCCACGTGCACGTGCAGTCGCACTCGCGCACGAGCAGCGTCGCGTCGCCCGTGCGCAATACGACGGCGTCCTCGTCGGGCTCCATCACGACGCCGCCCATGCTCGGCCACGCGCACTCGCACTCCGTGCCCGCCGTCGTCGTCCAGGACGCGAACAACGGCGCGGCGCTCGCCGTCGCGCCGCCGCCCGCCGCGCTTGACCCGCTGTTCAACCCGTTCGGCGGGCCGGGCGACTTGTGGGCGTTCCAGCCGTTCGACCTCGCCGGTGGCGGGGACCCGATGCTTGGTGTGCACCCGCCGCATGGTGGAGACCTGCCGATGCCGATGCTGGGCTTATCTGCGAATCCGGATGCGGGCGCGGGCGTCGCGCTGTTCGGGGCGGGCGGCGGGCATGATGTGTTCATGCAGCAGCAGCCGGACGACGGGGGCGCGCTGTTCTTGCAGGCGGCGCATTCGCATACACACGGGCAGGACCAGCATGATCCGTTCTTGCAGCAACCGCAGCAGGAGCAGCGTGATGTCTTCCTCCAGCACCATCAGCAGCAACAACAACAGCCGTGGCCGTGGCCGCCTCAGCAGCAATAACACGTCGTGCGGTTTTGGTGTGCGTGCGGTGTGTCGGTCTTGGCTTGTACTGTAGCTCTTGGGTTCTGGTCCGCGCTTAGAGATATGTGTTTCGTGCTTCGTGCTTCTTGGTTTGGTATGGTGAGTGGTACAGTAGGATATAATGGCAGGGTGCGGTCGTGGCCTCAGAATTGTTTCTATACGATTTTTTCTGTCTGTTCGCTCTTGTTCTTGGAATTAATTGTAGCGCATTGATTCGGAGCTCGAGCGTGGGCATATGTAGAAGGAGATGTTATTGTTCGAGACTCCCTGGATACAGAGAGCCGGTTCACGCAAGGGAGACTTGGTGTAGCTGTGGAAGGCATGTAACGAAGAGAGCATGACAGCATTAATGTGCGAGTATTTCTGGAGATCTATTGGCCCTCGGCCGCGTTGCCACCGAGCAGGAGCAAGTCAAGGTACGCGAAGGTGCTCTGCGGCTCGGTCGATTGGAGGGATGAAGGTTGGCATGGCTCCGAGTACCCGAGATTCTGAGCGTAGCCCATCCAGTCGAGGAACTGCGCGTCATTGGCCAATGAAGGCGCGTATAGGACGTCTTGGACGTTGGCGCCGGTGGTGGCGACCGCGGGAAGCGTAAAGTTGAAGAGCCCGGTCGCCTCGGGCTGCGCGTGGCCCGCGTCAAAGAGAGGCTCTTCGCAGGATGCGGGAGGTGAATCAGTCTGTGAGTCGCTGCTGTCGACTCGCTGCCAGAAAATGAGCTGAACGGCGAGTAGCTGTCGATGATGGACTCACCTCCGATGCTGGAGTGTCCTGCGCCTCAGCTGCCGGCGGGCGCGCTTTTAGGGCCGCTATTTCTGCCTCTAGCTGTGAGAGGTAGGTGCGGTAGTGAGTACAGAGCTTGCATTCGCGTCCGCGCGCGGTTCGGCGGTCTTGGTCGATGGTGTACGTGCACTGCGACGTGCGCGTTCAATCGCCATCCCGAGTCACTGTATCAGAAAAACGGCGTACCAGCTTGCCGCTTCTGGAGCAGCGAGCGCAGGGCTGCCCGCCGTCGCACTTCGTCTTTCTACGCTTTCGTCAGCCGCCGTCGTCATGTTCAACTACGATGCCGAGACGGGCTTACTTGTCGCGACAGCTGGTGCAGGCGCTGGGGACGTGGCTGTTGTTCCGCGGCGTGCGCTCCGCACGATCCGTCTGGAAGGAAGAGGGCATTGGAGTTCGGAAAACTTGGGAGGCGGTGGAAAAACGGGAAGAGGCTGAGCGGCGGCGAGTCGAACCGCTGAATCAGATCCCCGCCGCGGTTCGACGGGCAGTTTACTATTCCATCGACGGCGATCAAATTTTTGACATTGCTCAGCCTTCCAGCCTCCCGCATATAATTTCCATCTTTCTGTATAACCACTTCTTCACTAGCTATACACTGGCTGTTCGTGCCCGGGCGTTTGCCTGCACTGCAGACACGGCACACGCCCATCCCAATCTCAAGATCAAACAACCACTGCTTGGCGCATGAGCTTCAAATTTTGCCGCCTCATACTGTGAGGGATATGGTACTACTGGCCTGCCAGTGACTCATGCTTGTCCTTGGAATGGATGAGTGTCGAAAGATTATTGTAGCAAGCTTATAAAGTAGTGATTTCGATTGCCATTGAAGGCGAGCAGCCCTTCAGAGTGGCCTCCGGAGCGGCGGAGCCATCGGGTTCACCGCCGGGGTTTTAAAGCGCGACACAGGCTTGACTCCGTCATGGTCCCCGTGCCGTTCACTTGCTGCCAATCGCCCGCGCGCTCGAGCTGAAGCACTGGACTTGTTTCCTCGCAATGAAAGTGCGGTGATAATCCTGCGTGGAGCGTGTAGGCGACGCACCGACACGTTTGTCCGGCTCACAGTTCTCTGACATCCGGTGCGTCGCGTTGGCTGAAACTGTGCTCTTCTGCTTGGTGAAGCTGCACTTTAGGCCCGGGTTCTGTTGTTTACGTCATGCGCTCTTAAATCGGGCAGTATGAGCCCGCTGTGCACCTCTGGTCGCTCGACCGACAACGGTGCCGTGGGCCACTTCTCGCTCAGCAACGGTGCCGTGGGCTACTTCTCGCTCAGCAACGGTACCAGCGGCCCCAAGCCACATTCCCCGCGCATCCAGCATGCCGGTACGTTCGGTTTTGTATCCCCGTTTCTTGAGTTTTTAACTCAGTATTCGCTGCAGCTGCGCGCCTTGGCTATTCCGTGCTGGCCAGCTTGCGGGCGTCGGAGGCCTCAAGCCTGATTGTCGCGCGTCACCCAAACCAGTACGTCGTCTTAGCTGTCTGTGCGCCCAAGTATTGACACGGTATCTGCTACAGTAATTGGGCTGCGAGTTCTGCGCTCGTCAAACGACCGCGCTGTCAAGAGCGAAGTTCTCCAGCGCGTGGCACATCCAGCAGGGCGCGTAGCCGCATTACCACTGAGATGCTGCGTGTGCTACCGCGCGCTCTCTCTGAGTTGTGCGCGTATCAGCGCTAGCTCACTCTACCGGCGTTTTCGCCATTCTGCACGCTGAACGCTAACAACTGCGTGCTCACGTCGGGGATGCAGGCACACCTTCGTCGCCCGCTATCCCGCGCCCGACCAGCATCGCGGCCGGTAACACGTCCGTGGACAGTTTGCGCGCTCTAGCGCATGCAGCGGATCCAGGAGCTCGCCCCGCGCATCGTTGCGCACCCCGCGCTTGCGTCGGCGGCATCAACGACGAGTGTCGCGCCGAGCACGACCCACGGACACGTTCGAACGGCCGTTGAATGGTCCAACGCGGGCGAAATGCCGCCTGCTCAGACACAAAGGCCGTCGTCAGAGGGGTGGTGACGCGAGCGCGCCCACCTGACATCCACGCGCCGCGGCCAGTGCCTAGGCCCTCAAGCACCGAGGAGCAGCGTGCGCGCGGTTCTGCATGATGCACGCCGCAGTCATTGTGGGCGAGGACCGTGCGATGATGAGCTGGCTACCGCCCAGAGTAGAATGACACGGCCGATTGACCCGGTCATCGTCATTGTCTGCAGTCAGATAGAACGGCGGTCTCGTTAACGGTATACTACGCCCGATTACGAGGACGCCTACACGAGCTTGTTAAGACCCCCACGCGTGCCAGCGAGGTTGCCGCTTGTCTAGCGAATGATGAAGCTGTTCACGCATCCCCAAGGCTCGACCGCCAACCAAAAGCTGGGATGGACTCTGACGCAGAGTTCTTTGTAGCATTAATTTGAGTAATATGAGTTTCTGTACTTGTCTGATTCGTGTTGTGATTGACCGAAGGAATAGACCCGACCTCGCGGAGCTTCGCTGATGATCTAGTCGGGACGAAGACTTGTCCATAGAGTGGGAGAACCTTTGAAAGGGCTGAACATCGACTCCAGGGACATTGAATTGAAATTATAAATGTATGATCTCCGCAGAGGTTTCCTGACTGCGGCGGGACCGGACCGAAGCGCCGGCTCCGCATTTCTGCTTTCGACCACGACTCGCGCCCGCCGCGCCGTTCACCAAGAGCCCGCGCGTCTCCCGCTGAGCCTGCGCTCGCGATTATCTGTGCCGGTAGGCTAGCTCGCGCCAATCAGAGTTGAAGCTGACGCGTTTGCGCAGGACTCGCGCTGAATATTCCACTCAACTCGAGGGCGGAGCGCACGCCGCCTGGATAATATGATGCAGTAATTGACGGTATGTGCTGTACATTGACACATATACGGGCGGCTCTGACTCCTTGTTTTCCTTGCAGGCTCTACCGAGCGGCGCGGCGACGTGCGCGGCGTCCGACCTTCTCGTTGCCTCAGCAATGGTCTGCTGGCCGCGCGTCGTCTACCGACGCTGAATCCACGACTCCCGAATGTAAGTATTCTTTCATACGTTGCGCTGCGCGAGTTGGAACGTCTCGAGGTGCTGACCGCTCGTTTTGTATAGTCTGTGTGGACTTCATCCTGTCGACGGGTCAACGAGCGGACGTCGCAGCCCCGACGCCCGCTGCTGTCGCCCCAAGCGCGGCATCGTCGGGGTCTTCGCTCAGACTACCGATGCGATGCCTACAATAGCCCTTGTGCGCGGGCCTGAGCAAGAGCAAGAGACACGCGCTGCTGGCGCAGTGCGCATATGTCGTTCATCTCGCGCGGCAATGTCGCGCTTCTACAGCGCTACGGACAACGCGGCATGCGGCGCTACCATGCGGTGCCTGCGCAATGTCATGCTTCCGCATCCATCGTCAGCAGCGTCGGCGCCGACGCGAGTTTTCAAGGCCCTGGCAGCGCCGCCATACCGACAATACCCTGCAGCGCCGCCGTGCCGACAACACCTGGCCCCACAGCCGTACCGACAACATCGATAAGGGCGGCATCCCGTGCCGTGGCGCTGCCTGCGACGCGGTATGCTTACCACGAGCCCGCATCTCGCGCAATGACGAGGGCGTCGTTGGTTAGCCTCGAGCATGGCTGCGCGCGACTTCGTACAGCGCGCAACGAGATTTCGGCACGCAGGACATGATGGAGTCTCCGGCGCTGTGCCTAACTCCGGGCGCGCGTGCCGCCTCCCCGTCTGCGGCGCTGAACGTCCGCATCCCCGTTCGACCGTCGACAAGAGCCCCGCGAGCGCCCGAGTACCTGTACGACCAGCCTGCTCTTCTCCGTCTCCGTCACGCGCGCCCGTGCTGCCCAGCTGGCACCGGATCGCAATCATCCGCCAGGAGTGCACCGTGCCGGAAGCGACCAAGGCGGGGCGCCGACGCAAGCTGCAGGTTGCGCCGCGAGCCGCTGCCGGCTACCGCGCTCAATCTGTTCGCGCTCGCCGTGCAGTCCGACGCCGCCGGGTCGAACGAAACGCGCGCGTCGCCCCGCACGCGCGACTGCTGAACCAAGGTCGAATGGCGCTTGCGCTTGCGCGCGGTGTGCCCGTTCGTCGACACCGCGGCCAACCAGCGTCGTCTATCCCTCCATCGCCGAGGCGCATCGTCCCCGCGCCCAGCAGCATCAACGTCCTCGCCGGTCGCGGCGCCTGCATCATAGCACGCACGCTCGCCACCAGCGCCGTCTTCGCTGCAGTACAGACAACCGCTGCTGGCGACGACCCGAACCAGTACGCCCTGGCACCGCGCTGCGCTGTGCGCTCCCCATCCGCTGGTTGCGCAAGGTTGCGCGCGCGCACACACAGGCGTCCACGGTCTAGGCGCGACTGCCAGCGCGCGGGTGGTGACGTTGGCTCCAGTTCGACGTCCCTCCAAGCCACGCAGTACGCGCTATGTGTCGCGCGCGCAACGGTGCTATGACGCGCATCGAGGGCTAGAGTCCACGCGCAACCGTGCGCGCGCGCGAACGTGAGGAGCGGGTTGCTCGATGGCCAGTGCCCCAGCCGCGCGCTTACGGCGGGGCTCGCGCTGCTCTGCGCTATTCCTCGTGCTTGCTACGTCTCGGCATCCGCGTCTGGCTTTCCCATCATGACCAGCTCGCGGACGGCGCGCGTGTGCGCACATCTCCGCGAGCCGCGGTGGGCGCGCTCAGTCGAATGAAGGCCGTATCGCTGCGGGATCCTCGTTGCCTCAGCGTTCTGTGGACGACGACTGCAGCCTGCGCGCCGGCTTTGCGCTATCCCCTCTCGTCGCCGTCGTCGTTGGCGGAGCACGGCTGTATTCCACGCCCTACTCGACCGGCAAGACGGGCGCGCGGACAGCAAGACGTCGGCGCGGGCGGTGCTCGCTGCCGCCCACTTCCCACAGCGTCGTGGAGGTCCGGGGATTCAATCGTTCCGGATGCCCGCGCAGGATCACGGTTCGACGTGGTGGTGCGGTCTGGTACACGCAGTCTGCCCTCATGCTTCGCCGCCGCGCGGCGACGATCCGAGCGCAGACTGTCACGCCAGACAACATTTGTGAGGGCGATATCCGCGCGCGCAAGGGGTCGATGCCGAGGCGATATGGGCAAGAAAAACTCGGGCTTCGCGTCAGTGTCGCTGGGCGAGCCCTGTGTGTGTGCGTCTGCGCGCGCCAAAGCTCTGCCAGCCGCTGCGGGTGCGGCGGGCATCGGATAGGATTGCTTTGCGCTGCGCGCCCTCGGGCTCTATGGAGCCTGGGAGTGTACGGGGCGGCTGGCATCGTGCCGAGTCCGAACGTCTGGCGCGTGGGCGTCAGCGGGGGATATGCCACAAAGTGCGCTCTTCTGCGTCATTTCCGTTGTACGTCGCGCGCCGTGTGGTGCGTGTACTTCCGGCGCCATACAATGTTGCTGATTGTCTTCTAGATGCGCGGCCGCCACTGTTGCGCAGGCCCTGAACTGCTGGCTGTGGCGTATCGAGTGCTCGCACTGTGTGCGCGGCACGGAAGGGGCGGATGTCGGTATAACTACGATCCGGTGTATGGGGGAGATGTGCCGGCCGCCATCGCGGTTCGGTGTCCTTGTGGCCTGTTGCTGCGCGTGCAATGCCTCTGTTCCTGCGCATATAGTCTGATAAGTCTAAGCATGTGACGGTACGGGTACAGTCCGGCTCGGATGTGCAAGCCGGAGCCGGAGAATGACTTTGGCCTCGAACCACCACGACCCCCATCGCAGTCGTCGTCGTGCAATGCTGCTGTCCTGTTTCTCTCTGCTGCTGAACCCGACGGGCTATGTGTGTATGCTGTATGTATCCCTCTGCTCTCTGATTTGCAAACCTCGGGGCTGGGCTGACAATTGGGTTGGTTAAGTCCCGACAGTTCATCCGCCATCGCCGCCCCATCCCACGGCCTTTCGGCTTGGTTCCCATGTTCCCAGCTGCATCCATGCCGTCCAGGCTGGCTGCCGCTGTGTCACTGTCAGCTTGACTGGGGGCCTGGTCATCATCTGTGCAGCATTGTTCAAGTATCGGCCACACCATATGAAAAGCCATCTACGGCTTCCGGACGGTAATCTGATGATATGTACAGGCGGGAAACATTACAAACATGCGCACCCTGAGTGCAATGGCGACGACACAACTTGCCCCGTCAAGGAGCACGATTGCTCCGTACCGGGTGTTCATCGCAAGTGCACCGGCGACCCCGCGACATGCTCTTATCGGCACGAGCACGGCAACATCCCCGACCTTCCGAGTCTCGTC
>NCVV01000011.1:0-46904 GCA_002092955.1 Auricularia auricula-judae
TCCGACACCCCGTCACGGTGGTCGGGACGGCGGGAGAGAGCGTCGGCTTTCACCATAGTCCGACCGGGACGATGGTGAAGCGTGAAGTCGAAGCGGGACAGGTACAGGGACCATCGGGCCTGGCGGCGGTTTAGCTTTTGTGCCGTTCGGAAGTACTGCAAGTTCCGATGGTCTGTCCAGATCTCAAACRCGTCCTCCGCTCCCTCCAGGAAATGCCGCCACTCCTCGAGTGCACGGATGATGGCAAGCATCTCCTTGTCGTGAATCTCATAGTTCCGCTCCGGAGCGGTGAAACTCTTTGACAGATAGGCCACAGGCAGCCAACGCCCGTCCTTCCGCGCCTGCGAAAGGACAGCCCCGCAGGCGTAATCTGACGCGTCGGTCTCCAGTCGGAACGGAAGTCCGACGTCGGGCAAGACCAAGACGGGTTCGGAGGTGACGGCCTGCTTCAACGCATCAAAAGCCGATGCCTGTTCCGCTTCCCAGGACCAAATCCGATCCTTGGCGGTCAAGTCGTGCAGCGGGCGAGCGATGCGGGAGTAGTCGCGGATGAACCTCCGGTAGAAATTGGTGAACCCGAGGAAGGACTGCAAATCGTGCAAGTTCTCTGGGGCGGGCCAGTCCGCCACTCCGCGGATCTTGGCGGGGTCCATCGCGACTTCTCCGTGTCGAATTATAAGTCCGAGGTACTCGATCGACTCCTGCTCAAAGACGCACTTCTCCGGTCGGAGGAACAAGTTGTTCGAGCGGAGAATGCTCAACACCTGTCGGACTATAGCGCGGTGTTCCGACAGGGTGGCGGAAAAGATTAGGATGTCGTCCATGTAGACGACGACCTTGCCGGCGGAAATCAAGTCGCGGAACAGGTCGTTCATCATCGTCTGGAAAGTACTCGGACTGTTGGTGAGGCCGAAGAACATCACCAACGGTTCAAAAAGGCCGCGGTTCGTGAGGAAAGCCGCCTTCCACTCATCTCCGTCCTTCACGCGGACGTTGTTGTACCCCCAACGAACGTCGAACTTCGTGAAGTATCGAGCTCCGCTGAGCCGATTGACGAGTTCTTCGATGAGCAGAAGCGGATATCGGTTCTTCACCGTAATGGCGTTGAGCTTCGATAGTCCTGCACGAGCCTGAGACTTCCGTCCTTCTTCTTGACGAAGAAGACGGGGGCCGCGATCGGAGACTTGGACGGGCGGATCCGCCCCGTCCGCAGGTTCTCCTCGAGGAACGAGTCGAGTTCCTTCTGTTCCGACGGCGAGAGCGGATATGCTCTCGTCCGCGTCGGGAGCTCCGCGTCGGGGCGGAGCTCGATCGCGTGGTCCCATGGGCGGCGCGGAGGTAACTCGTCGAACTGGTCTTTGGCAAAGACCGGTTCAAAGTCCCTGTACTGCTCCGGAACGAGCTCTTCAAAGGACTTGACCGTGCGGTCCCGAGTTTGCTCTGCAAACTCCTGCGACTTTGTGCCGTGHGCGCGGACGGCCTCACCCTCCGGCTCAACAAAGGCDGCAAAGACGCGGTGGCCATCTTCCCAATCTTCCGCCCACACCGCCTCGTCCTCCTCATCTCCGTCGTGGAGCACYGCAGGBGGAACAGGTTCGTCGGGATTGCCAATCCGAACGCACCTGACGCGCTGAGACCGCATGCGGGTCTTGGTCCGCCTCAGCGGATCCTGCGGCAGAGGAGGCGAGCTAGCGAACACGGCCGGACAAGCATTTGTCCGACGTCCGACGATGCGCGAAGCAGGAAACTGGGAGTTCCGACGCGGAGGTGCATTCTCCGATGTCGGAAGTCCACGGAGATGTCGATTCTTTGCCGGCTCCGCTGGCGCGACAGTCGGAGCGGGCGGCAAAAGGCATTCCGGTGGACAACGCGTCATACGCACTTGTTGGCTCGGCCAGTCAATGTCGGGATTGTGGCGCTGCAACCACGTAAACCCGAGAATAGCGTCTGTCTTCCCCAAAGAACAGACGGTGAAGGTCACGCGCTCAGAGTGAGTTCCGAAGCGCATGATCAGGTCCAACTCCTCGCGGATGGACCCGCCTTCATTCAGAGTTCTGTCCACGTTGTAGACGGGAATCGGAGTTTCTAACTTCCGCGTTCGGAGTCCGAGACGGCGGACGAAGGCGTCGTTGAGGAACTCCGTTGTTGCTCCACAGTCAACGAGAGCGGAAGTGCCGAGGAACGAGCGGTTGTCGAGTTCTTCAAGTTGAATCTTGACCGTGAGCGAGCGGGCTAGGCTCACGGAGCGGACATAGTATCGCCCTGAGGGCGGAGCGGACACGTCCAGCTGCTTCGGAGGAGAGTTGCATTCATCGATGTAGTTACACGACTCGACCTCCAAAACAGAGAAACGATTGGCGCCGCGAGCCGTGTCCTTACTCGCGGGCCTCGTCAAAAACCTCGCCGGAACTGGCGGAGGTCGACGAATTCTTTTCTGGGGCGGCGGAAGATGCCCCAGAGTGGCCCGAGGCGGAAGTCGGAGTTCTGGGGGCCGACACGCCCAATCCCGCCAGCGCCGCGCGGACTGCCTCGGTGAGAACGCGGGCCTGGTGGGGGCAGCGGGCGTCGCCGCGGAAATGGCCTTCCTGCCCGCAGTCGAAGCAGGTGCGTTTCCGCGGGGCGGAGCTCCGAGTGCGGCTCCGATCCACGTCCATGGGCTTGACGTCGGGCTCGCGCGGCGCGGCAGGCGGAACTCCGCTCGTCGGAGCGGAACTCGCCAGCGGTGCGGTCTGCGCGCGAGCGGGCGTCGGATTTGAGGTCGAACCTCCGGTTCGCGCACCGGAGGTCGTCGCGGGTTTGCGGAAGGTCTGGCGCTCCCGCCACTGTTGCTCTAGGCGGAGCGCTTCCTTCTTCACCGCGTCCATCGTCTTCGGAGCGGAATCGAGCGTATAAATCCGATCGAGGAGGCGGGAGTTGAGCCCTTTCTTGAACTTCCGCTGGAGCTCATAGTCGGAATAGCCAGACAGCGCGGAGAACGAGTCGAACTCCGTGATGTAGTCCTCGATGGTGCGGGAACCTTGCTCCATCGAGTCAATGCGATTGGCCGCATCGCCTTGCTCGTCCGACAGGACGAAGTTGAGCGCGAATTCCGACAAAAAGTCGGAAAAGGCGGAATAGGACGCCTTGTTGTCCATGAGGTTTTGGGTGACAGTTCCGGCCCAGGCCGCCGCGGAGCCGGACTTCATGTAGGACAACACAAAGATAATCCGACTCCGGACGTCCGGAAACTGGCGCGGGCGTGACTCCATATAGAGCCAGCACTGGCGGAGGAAGCGTCGGCCGCTGGTCCGACTTCCGTCGAACGCATCTGGCGGAGAAACGGCGGAACGGCCCGCATCCGCCGCGGAGCTCGTAGCGGAACTCGCGGCGGCCGACGGCTGTGCTGATGCTGCGGCCGTAGCTGACCGCAGCTGTTCGGCCATCAGCCGAGCTGCTTCTTGTTGCACAGCCAAGCGATGCTGTGCGTTGGCAAGCTGCTCATCACGWTCTTCAATAATGGTGCGCAGCCTAGCAACCTCAGAGAGGGGGTCCTCAATGGTAGTGGCGTCCTCGAAGTCCTCCATGCCGGTATTGAGTCCGGGCATGAGCGGGCTTCGACGTAGGGGTGGTGCGGGTTAGGTGGAGTCTCGTTCTACTGTCAGGGCGACGCTGCAGAGCGCGCGGCCGAGAGAGCGGAGACGAGGGGAGGAAGTCGGAATAGGCAAGCGAGGCCAGCACCACCCGAGGTAACAGTCCGGATCCGAGGGGAAGCGCGCTGGGTAGCGGGGATCCTGAGAGAACGAGACTGGGGATCACCGCTACCCGCTATCCTAGTATATATACATGCGAAGCAATCAATCTGTCAATCAATGCACAGCAGCCAAGCGAGAAGCGGAAGTCCGACAAAGTCCGACGAGCTCCGACCAGTCGGAGCGAGGAGAGCGGCGGGGTTCGCGTGCGCGAGCGGAAAGCGGAACTCCGCGGACGTCCGACGTGCGGAGACAGAGTCGGAGCGGCGGCGGCAGAAGCGGAGGTCGGAAAAGAGCGTAATAGGCGGAGAAGGGCGGAAAAGGGGTCGGACCCTGACAGACACCTTTCATTGGAACGACAGACCTCCGCATGCTGCATAGCCTAAGGACAGCTTTTGCACGCATTATCACCGGCAAATCTGAGTACTCGAACAATGTCTCCATGCTGCAGAGCTCGGGCACAGGCAAAACTCGTGCAGCCGATAAATTAGCAGAGCTGGTCTTCACATTCCCGTTTGTTGTGAGAGAAGACAACCAAGGTATGCTGCGTCTCTTGCATTTGGTCTCTGTTACTTAACGTCTTGTTGTAGATGCTGAGTACCCCAAGCCGGACGGCAGCATCTGCGACTTGATTCTGGAAGCGACCGGCGAAAGCATAACTTCGCGACTGCGCACCTTGTTCAGGCTCTTCTTCATCTACGCGACTTGCTGGCTTCAGAATCAGCGATGGACCAAGACTGCTCAACCAGCCGCGTACTTGGAGAAAGTCAATGCCTGGAAGATCTTCCTGCAAAGCGAGAGGCAAGCAATCTACGCGTGCGTTGGGGCCGCTGTGACGCAGATGGTATGCACTCGTGTGCGTTCCGAGAATTATGGCAGGCCTAACAGTTCACTAGGAGGATGTGATACCCTTGCTGGAGAAGCAGATTCAGGCTCTCACAAAGAACAGCGATCCGGAGAAAAAGCTGCCAGTGTATCAGAAGCAGCTGCTCTCTCTCAAGGCACAGTGGATCGACAAAGAGATGGACGGCGCCTGCGAGTCTCTCCAGAAGCTCCGCGCTGAGCTTGAACGTACGGACTCTACGCCTGCTCCGGCTTCCCAGACCGACGACATCCCCGTGCCCGCCATCTTCGCGACTAGTCAGCTTTCACCCGAGCAGCATGCCGAAGCAGTTCAGGCTGCAGAGGATGCGGTGCGGCGCTGGACGGGGAATCACTGGCCGGCGCATATCAAGAACATGACCGCCAACGATCTCTCTCCGCTTACGACAAATCTCACTGTGCTCGTTTACTTCGGCGAGGCACACGTCTTGATCAAGCCTAGGGACGGTGACGCAGCGCGCAACTTCTCAAAATCGCGGTACGACCACTTATTGTCGGCTCTGAACGGCTTGTCGCCGAACATCCTCGGTCTGTTTCTTTCCACCTCGTCTCATGTCCGTCATCTGGCCCCCCCTGCGGTGCTGTCCACGTCAGCGCGCCAAGCCAAGAGCACATTTCTCCAAGCGCCGATGACGGAACTGCCCTTCGATGTTCAGACGACGCACATAATTCGGGGTCCACATCTCCTCCAGAATATCTCGTCACTGCGGTTTCTCGCATACTTCGGGCGTCCACTGTACGCTTCGAATCAACTCTTCCTTCACGGCTTGCTAATCTTCGACCAACAGCTTCTGGAGCCTGTTCACAGGCTACGACAACCTGAGCGATAATCAAAAGGAAGAGCTCGAGGCTGAAGTATTGGAACTTGCGATGGCGAAGCTAATCAACTCTAAATGCATGTCCGACTAGAAAAAGCATGACAATAATGCTCGGATCGCGATTCTGGACCAGCGCTTCAACTTCGAGTACGAGCCCAGAAAGTCGACCACCAATGGCACAGAGGCGGAGCTCGTCGCATATTATATGCGCATAGCCTACAGTGTCCCAATAAGTAGGGAATACATTTACTCGGGCTATCTGAGCGAGCCTTTTTTGGCCGAGGTGCGCCTATTTGTCTTTTAACAACACTTACTGACCGCGTCCTAGGCGGCTGCGCAGATCATGCGAGATTGGATGTGGCAAGCCCCAGGCGCCAATTCATCGTCAGCATGGAACCCAATTGATACACTCAAGGAGCTGATGAAAGACGGACTGCTCGATCGTGGCGAGCGCGGCGAGGTCATGGCACGATACATCTGTCTGTGTGTGTACGATGAAGGCGTGCGACTCTCCCAGACTGGTCTTTTGCCCAAGTGGCTCTTCAGCATTGGATGCTCGGTCCACGATTTCTTCACGGCCTTGTTCGGTACTGAGCTCGCGCATATGGTCTTCACCTCCAAGCCCGACAACATCTCGGACCCCGCTGCGTCCGATTTCAACAAGTCGTTCAAGTACTCCAAGGTCCGCTTCACCCACTTTGTCCGCCTCGGCGACAAGAGCGGTATCTCGACGAAAGGACTCGCTGCAGCGATGATTCGCTGCGCCGCCTTCATTTGTCAACGCGGCGAGGAGCTTATTGACCTCATCATCCCCATGCTGGTGGACTCGAACAAGCCCGTGGTTCCTGCCAACATGACCGCGATCTTGATACAAGTGAAGCTGCACGTGGCCCCTGGAACAACGGCACGTTACGACTTCACGGCGGAGCGCCTGAAACTTTTCACCGACAGCGATTTGACCAAGGAGGTGCGCGCGCCCATACTGCGCCCTTCTTATGGAGCTCGGCGTCAAGTTGAAGGACTCCCCGTCGCAAGCACCGTCCGTGGAGAGCTCGAGGGTGCCTCCCCAGACACCCTCAAAGCTGGAGGTCGGGGTTGCGGCAGAGCGGCGGTCTACCTGTGTGCCCGCCCCGCCCGTGCACCCTCGTTTTACCATGCGCGCATACGGCTGCTCGCACACGATCTATAAGATCTTCAGGCCGGAGGACAAGCAGACTATTACTGGTGTCCTGCTCGCGAACACAACCTGGCTGGAGGAGCACCCGCGCCCGGAAATGGTGGACCGTGTCAATTCACTGCTGCCCACATGGAAGGCGGGGAACGCATATGGATGGGTGGGTGATGACGAGCAACCCGAGACCGACCTCAAGCGCGCCGAGGCGGTAGAAGGTGTCAAGCTCGGCATGGACGACTAACCTGACGCGATGACAACTTTAGTATGTCATGGTATCACTGTTCTTGGTCTCATGTCTGTTCCGCCCTAACGAAGGTCTGTTCTGTTCAATATATGTTGGATTGACGATTTGATAAACATACGGTCGCGAGCTCGCTGCTGTAGCCAAAACACGCAGGGTAAATATTCCTGTCTTGCATCTGCAACGTGCGCGAGCGGGACAGGGCATATATATTATTGCCGAAAATGCGTCCAGTGAGGATAGCCATGTCCGAATTCCACACTTGAGAATCCTCCCAGGCCTTGCTCTCCCGCTATGGCCATGCATCTTTGCGGCTCTTTCATCTCCTGCGAGGGGAAGATAGCAGTCAGCAACATGAAGCGAAGGATGCAAGAGACATACCTCGGCATACCGCAGCTCGGGTCCAGCTTCGCGTGCGCCTCCGCCTCCTCGGCCGCGTCTTTCGTCTCCTCTTACGCTGCCACTCCTTGCTCAGCCCCGCTTACTCGACGATGCCTGAAGACGGCCGTGGGCGCTTCTCGGTCAGAGGTCCCTCTGCAGCAGACGCTGTCTGTAGGCAGCGTTTTGTCGCTGGGGATGTCGATTACTTGGCCGGCGACAGCAGGACTTGGCCTCCGCGGGCGAAGACGGCGATAGTGGCACCGCCTGCTCCTCGGCGCTTTGCCCAATCGTCGGCCCCCTCGCTCTCCTTGTTGGGTGACGCGCGATCATGGTCGAGTCAGATTCAGCAGCCTCGCTCTCCACGCTGTCCCCCGACGTGCCGACCAGCGCCTTTGGACTGCACCACCGCGTGGCTCTTGCCCGCGCCTCAACGGACTGTCCCGTCCTCGACCCTTTAGCCTTTCCATTTCTGCGGTGACGCGGTGGCAGCGAGCGTCATGCGGTCCATCTCGTTGTTGTCATCTGCGGCGCGCGACGAGTTCGGCGCGAGGTTCGCGCAGTCCATGACGATTGCAGGGCGACAGTCTCGCAGTCCCCGTCCAGCATTGTGTCGAGCAGACTCCTGTCGTTGTCGCTCAGAGGCACTATGCTCTGCGCAGCTGAGCCCGGGCAATGCGACCGCTCGACGTCCTGCCGGCGCGGATGGGCCCGTCGTGGGTGATGCCAGGTACGCGAGCTCGATACCTGGAGCTGCATCACCATTATTCTGTTATGAAGCGAGGCACGAGTGTAGTGACAGAATTTAGTCTGTGATGAGTGGATCTAATGCTACACCGCCGTTCGAGATGCCTGTGGAATCCGCATGTATTACTGATGGTAGAGAACGTGCGGTCAGGATATGTGGCTGCTACCGGATTGCCATATGAAAACCATGTGGAAGTTTCTGGGTGGTAGCAGGCTCAACTCCTTGCAGATACAAGCTAAGATATGCATTATTTGTACACAAGGCCATGCTGGGCATATCACAATACTTCGGATATGTGTCTGACTCAACGAGCAGGCGTCGTTCGACGATGCGTTCGGGAACGTGGCCGGATACAGCCGAAACACTTTCTCTTTCGTCCAACCACCTCACTCTCCACCGGCACCCGCGACACGCTCTCGACGTGCTCGTTATGCTTAACACAGGCATGGGCTGTGCTTGCTGCTTGAGTGCGTGTGCTCTGAAAGCACTGGGCAGTGGCATAGGATTTCGCGCTGCCGCTTGTGGTTCAGCTGCGTATCCATTGCGCTGGTCTTTGTTGCTCACGAGCTGTGCGAACATTCTTGTTGCCAAGCGCAGTTACCCGCCTATCGGTTCAACATGCACTCTGCAGTATTCGTAAAAACTGGGTCCTGCTGCAGACTTCATGCCCGAGTTGCTGCCACTCGGTCAACGACCACATTCTCGTCGCACCACGCCCGGAAAGATGTGAAGCTGTAAGTGTCCGCACACATCTTCCTGATGATCCTGTTACTAAACGATTATCAGTGTCTGGCCCTGGTTAGACGCATCGACGGAGGAGGAAATGGTGCGTGGTTCATCGTCTCCATGCGGCCGCAGCTGATCACAATTCCCGCTGTCCGCCCACAGGAGTCAAAGAGCACAGATGTCTGTCCTGGGCCCACCAAGCATACCAAGCCGCCGTTACAGTGTTTCTCAGGGATGGGAGAGCAGCAGCGGCTGTCACCCACACTGCGTGTGGTTCGCTCGTCTGCGCTTCCAATTGCTCCTACTGCATTGTATTTCCTTTGACCCAGTTTATCACATCCCGACAGTTCAAAGAGAATAGACAAGTTTATTTCTTCTATTGCAATCTGGTGTCAAGCAGACCGCAGGGCGCGTGTGCGGTAATATTTGAACGGGCAGGGGTCAGAATGCAAGTACTGGAACCATACCCCGAACTGTGTGGAAACCAGCCAGACCTCTGGAATCAGCATAGCTCTATAGCGGCAATTTGCTCGATTCCATGTGTAACTGGTGTGGTAATTCCCACATCACCGCCCTCCCACCACGACACGCTCGCCACGCGGTTTCCACAGAGATTTCAAGCTGCGGTGTAGGCTGGATTCTTTTCTCCTCGCGACCCTCACCTCACATTGCTGTCAACGCAGCAGTGCTTCGACAGCCGCCATACAGCCTCACTATCTCAGTGCCTCATTGTTTTAATATGCCCGAACAACCTGCGCCACCGCGTATCACCCGCGACCCGACTAATGACGAAGTTCCGAACTTCGACTCTCCTGCGTTTGCCGGAGTGCTGGCCAATCTCTCCGGCACGCGGAAGGCGGCCCTTGAACAGCTGCGTGCCGCTTGGTCGACTCAGCACGATGCTGATGTTGTGGCGTGGAACACACAGACCGCCGCGGACAACGAGCGCCGGAAGGCCGAAGATGAAGCACGTGAAAAGGCTGAATCCGAGGCTAGACTCGCTCGAGAGAAGGAGGCCGAGGCAGAACGCGTCGCCGCGGAGAAGAAGAAGGCCAAGCCACCGACCGTCGTTGAAGGAGTGGAACCTCCGCGCAATTCCACGGTCCGCTACTCGGCATACGCTCGTGAGAAAATGAAGGAATACAAGCTTATCGACCTGTTCCATTTCCACCCCGACGTTACTTCCAAAGTCCACGCTTCGGCTCGCGATTCCGACACGACTTTCACCTTCTCGGATAAGGGGGATGGTCCTCTTGCCCTCGTGCCCGTTGCCCGCTCCAGCCATCTCTCTGTCATCAGGGACAAAGACCTCACGTTTGACCAGCTCACCGTCGCCAAGACTAACCTCATCACGTGCATGGAAGATCTCAAGTGG
Source organism: Auricularia auricula-judae (assembly GCA_002092955.1). Lineage (NCBI taxonomy): Eukaryota > Fungi > Basidiomycota > Agaricomycetes > Auriculariales > Auriculariaceae > Auricularia > Auricularia auricula-judae. The sequence goes on from NCVV01000011.1 coordinate 10,071, forward strand.
CCGGAGAACATCATCCGTGGACACGCCAATTTCTACATCGGTCTCGATACGCATCAACTGCGCACCAAGCTGCCCTACGGCCCCCGAGCTCTTGCACGCTATCCTGCCGTCATCCGCGAGGAATGGTACAACGAATATTCAATCAACAATACTATATCCTGGGACATCTCCATCATAAACGGTGACCGCCTCAATGACTTGCAAACGGAGATGATGCAGGAGGACGAGTGGGCCCGACAGGCGGTGAGCACCTATACCCTTTGCTCTCTGGACCCTCTCTAATCACACTCGTCAACGTTTGCCTCGCTGTGCCCCGATCAACTCGTGTTCCGGTGTTCAAATCACCCGTGCTTTCCGGCGATCAACTCGCGGTGCGATCAACTTGCACTCACTGTGCGATCAACTCGCGCTCGCTGTGCGATCAACTCGCGTCCTGCGTGCGTTCAACTCGCCGCCGCTGCCTGACGCACATGCCGCTGCGTGTCACCCTGGCTATGCCACAAACCAGGCTCGCAACTGCTCACGGTCCCGCTCCCCACGCCGTCAGTCAGCGCCCCGCAGCGAGCGGCAATCGCGTGATCGCGAATCCCGCGCCGACCAAGTGCCGCGAGGCCGCTCTGGTCCCGCGAACCAGTCTTTTCCCAGGGGCGCACACTCGTCATCCGTCCGGGGTGCCTGCGTCATCTGCCTCGGACGGTTGCCGCATGCCGTTCAGTGCTGCAGAGCCCAGTTCTTCCACAACAGCCAGACTCCCACTCGCTGCTACCGGGACAACAGCGACGTCGTCGATCGCCTCACGCGCCGCCTCCTGTGTCTCTTCTTCAATCTCGACAACGGCTGTGGCGGAGGCAAGGCTGGTGCTTCCCACCCCGTTCACGAGTGCACCGGGTGTGGCTCCACCGCGCACGGAGCTCAAGATTGCCCTGTTGGCAAGACAGGGTGAGCCGTGTACCCCTCTGCGCGCCGACGCCTGGGAGCGACTCTTGCGCGAATCTGGGCTCATACAGCGATACCCTCTCATTCCGCGAGGTATTCGTGAAGGTTTTTCTCTTGGCATTCCTCCTCTCTCAACGACTTTCACTCCCCTTAATAGTACAACCATCGCCGAACATTCCACTCAGTTTGAAGCCATCATTTCCAAAGAGTTCCAGCGCGGCCGATATCTTGGTCCTTATACACGCTCAGACCTTGAATTTCTTATCGGCCCTTTTCAGTCCTCACCATTATCTCTCACGCCTAAACCCCACAAACCTGACTTGCTTCGTCTTGTACAAAACATGTCCTTTCCGTACATCCCTTCAGGCAATATCCGTTCCATTAACTCCACTGTCGACTCGTCTCTCTTTCCATGTACTTGGGGCTCATTCTCCGTTGTATCTCTTCTCATCTCATCCCTCCCTCCCGGTTCCGAAGCCGCCTGCCGCGACATCCAGGAAGCTTTCCGCACGGTGCCGCTGCACCCAAGTCAATGGCCCGGCATTGTTGTTCGACTCTCAAACGTCGACGATCTTTACGCGATTGACACCTGCGACATGTTCGGACACACAGCTGCACCCGGTGTTCATGGTCACGTCGCAGATGCTGGTGCTGACATCATCCGCTTTTCAGGAATGGGCCCGCTTGTCAAGTGGGTCAATGACCACTTCTTCTTTCGCGTTCTCATGCAACACCTTGACGCGTACAACCGCCGCCGAGCAGCAGCTCGACTCCGCATCATGCACCCAACACCCTATCACACAGGCGGGCGCGTCTGGTTCGAGGGCGAGACTTTGCCTGATGACACTGTCGAAGAGTTCGTGGAGGATTTCGCATTTCCGGTCCTGGACTTGTCGCACACCTCCGAACGCTCCGCATACGATCGCCTCTACACATACTGCTTTGCCGACATCGACGGCCTGTCTGCAGCGCTCGGATACGTCTGGAATGCGGAGAAGGATCACCCGTTCAGCCCGGTGTGTCCGTACGCGGGGTTTGAGTGGGACCTTGACGCGCGCACCGTCTCGCTGCCAAACTCCAAACGTGAGAAATACCGGGCGGCTATTGCGGAGTGGGCGTCGCGGCGCACTCATGACCTCTTGGAAGCGCAGAAACTCTACGGCAAGCTCATTCGTGCGCTGTTGTGCCCTCCGGACGAGCGTATCTCACCAGTCTGGAAGCCTTCCTCTCCGTTTCCCACGATCGTCCTCACATGCGCCGTACCCCGCCCAGAGACACTGCTGCCGACCTTGTCTGGTGGACCGAACGACTCTCTTTCCCACAGCTCTGCATGCGCCCCATCCCAGTCCCTGTCGAGGTTTTTGACTTGGCAGCCTTCTCGGACGCCAGTTCCGGTTTTGGCGTTGCAGTCGTCATCGGCGACCACTGGAGAGCATGGCGGCTACAGTCGGGCTGGAACACCCAAGGTCGCGATATACAGTGGGCAGAGGCCGTCGGATTTGAGCTCCTCATCCGCACCGTCATCAAGCTCAACCCGCCGGGTCCGCACTTCAAGGCCTTCGGAGATAATTCCGCAGTCGTTGAAGGTTGGCGGAAGTTCTCCAGCCATCGGTCGTCGGTCAACCGTGTCTTCCGCCGCCTGCACGTCTTCCTCGAAGACGAGGGCTTCACCGTACATGCGCGGTTGGTCTCCATGCGCTGACTGCACTTGCAAACTTATGATTTGCTTTCTTTAGCTATGTCTCCGGCACAGCCAACCCCGCCGATGGCCCATCGAGAGGCAGATACCCGCCGCCCAACCGTCTCCTCCCACCCATCACCCTCCCAGCTGATCTCACACCCTTCCTCGTCGACGTCTCACTTGGCACGCATCAGCCACCACCTGCTATACTCGCCGACAAACAGTTCGACGCCAATGAGACAGCTCGGCGAGCCGAGTTCAACCGCCGCTTCGAACGTGAGGGTGAATGGCTCCTCGGCAACGACTTTTTCTGGTGGGATCGGGATGTTTCATACTGCTAATGTTCCTGCGGCAGTGTCATCATCGTCCCGTGCGCGCCCGTACCCTGCACATCTCGCTCTAACGCCGTCAGAACTGCGTCCACACTGTCTCGCTCGTGATCGTTTGCTTTTGTGGCGACCACCTGTGCCTGCGACGTTGACATCACTATCAGCACAAGATCGGCAACGCGTTTTCGACGTTGCTTCCCATGCTTGGAATGAGAGCACGCGTCAGACTTATGGCTCCGGTCTGCTGATATTCCACGCTTTCTGCGACGCGCGCCTCATTCCGGAAAGTCGCCCCGGCTGACCGAGGGCTTGTCTCATTGTTTATTGCAAGCCTGGCGGGTCTCTACTCTGTCTCCGCCGTCACGAATTACCTCTCCGGTTTGGCAGCATGGCATACGCTCCACGGACTGCCTTGGTGCACGAACGAGGCGGAGATTGATGTTCTCATCAAAGCTGCAACCCGTCTGGCCCCCGCGCGTCGACCAAAGAGACCACCGTTCACTGTCGCAATGCTCTCAGCAGTGCTGGCTCAGTGCGATGGTACGATCCCTACAGACTGCGCCTTTGCGGCTGCACTCTTGGCTTGCTTCTGGGGCACTGCGCGACTGGGGGAGATTGTCATCCCGAAGTACGGCGCGTTCAATCCCACACTTCATCCGACGCCAGCAAACCTCAGCCGAGGTCACGATCCCAATGGCATGCCAATGACGACGCTGCACATCCCGTACACGAAGGCGGCTCGCTTGGATGGCGAGGACATTTACTGGGCTCCACAACCCGGCGCTCTGGACCCCGATGCTGCCATGGATCGACACATCGCGCTCAATTGCCCTCCACCGACCGCCCACCTGTTCTCATATCGCACCGCTAACGGCGCACTTCGTCCATTGACAAGGAACACATTCCTTGCCCGTCTCAAGTCCGCCGCACTGGCTGCAGGTGTGGCTGTACCGAGCGGGGGACACAGTATCCGCATTGGTTCAACGACCGAGTACTTGCTCCGCGGCATTCCATTTGACGTCGTGCGCGCCAAGGGACGCTGGAAGAGCGACTCCTTTTATCTATACTTGCGCCAGCATGCGGAGATTATTGCGCCTTACCTTCAGGCCAACGCCGACGCGCTCGCAGAGCTGTCGCGACGGATTGCCATGCCGCCACCACGGTAGTAACATTGTACGTCGCATGCTCCTAGAGTTTGGGGATCTGCGCTCGCTTGATGCGTCGCATGGCTCCTAAACGGTGGGAATCGCGCTCACTCAGTTCCCGAACGCAGGTCTTTGCGGGCGAGCCGGAAAAGCCGCTGCGCGGTTTTTCTCCCACACCCGCTGCGCACTACTCATGAGCGAGGAGAAACGACCGCACAGAGCACACTGTACAGCTGCGGGTATGCCCCCGCCGAGATGGTGTTATTCAGCGGGAGGCCGGCCAGCCACGCAGCGACCACCCCGGCATGCGTTTCTTCCAACCCAGGCCGGCGGTTTGCACGCGTATCGAGCGCGAGCGTGACAGAAGAAGCCTAAGAAGAAGTAAATTCGTTAGACTGCATTACATTATCAGGCGCAAGCGCACGCACCTAAGTGAAGCCATTCGGCAGGCGCGTTAACGCGTTTGTCCTCGAGTGCAGTGTCCATAACACCTGAGCGCCTCGTCGGGAATCGCGCGCGCTGACCGCCTTGACCATTGACCACCGGCCGGTGACAGAGCAAGCCTAAGAGTAAGAAATTTCGTTAGACTGCATTACTTCGAGAAATTAGAAGCGTAAGCGCACGTACATAGGCAAAGCCGTCCGGCAAGCGCGTTGACGCGTTTGTCCTCGAGTGCAGCGTTCATAACACCTGAGCGCCTCATCGGGAATCGCGCGCGCTGACCGCCTTGACCATTGACCACCGCCCGGTGGCTACAATTGCATGTGCGCCAGCTCGGGCTTCATGCTCAACTGGTCGTTTCTGTGCTTTGTGTAAATGAATCCATTAGAATACCGCCGCGCAGCTAAGTGTAGCGACCATGACCGCGCACCTGTGCAAGTAGGATTGGGACGCGCAGCGCAGAAACTTGAACTTGTGCCATTGGCACGACGCCGGCTGGCTGCGTGCCAGTGGTGTTTGATATGCACACTGCCAGCGCGAGGTAGCCAAGGTGCATGACGAGGTGTCATATGGCGAGAGGACAAACTGAAAAGGAGGGTGAGCGATTGCGAACAAGAAAAAAACTGACTGGAACGCACTGTGGCGCAAAATAAAGCACAAGTCGTGACCGAACGTGGGTCGATCGAAGAAGGGTATGCGCCGGAGCACGTCTGCAAATAGAGGGTCTTGACATAGAACATCGCCCAGCTCCGCTTCGTTCAGACCAAAAAGACCATGTGCCTGGACGAGCTCGCGTTTCAACAGAATGCGTAGAATAACCTGAAGGACATGCAGTCCGCTGTCCAGAGTTCTGCCATGGTGTAGCATCTCCACGGCGACAGTACCAGCGATGTCCATCATGGTGAGCGGTGGGAAAGGATCGGGCGTCTGCTCCAGAGCATCGACAACGAATGGACGGATGCTGTTGAGAGACGGACAGCCGGTGTTCGAAGACTCGCACTCTTCCACGTGGTCAGCTTCGATGACCATGGGTTCTGGTGCAAAATGGACGCTCTTAGGCGATTTATAATTCGGCGGGCGCAGGCAAACTGCAGGGTGTCAATAACTCTTTATGACCACAGAATCGCAGCAACGCACCGAAGCGAACGATCAGGATCAACACGTAGGGATAGACACCATAGCTGGATTCGAAAGCGACTCGTAGGGCGGCTGACAGAGCGTCATCCTGCCGCACGACCGCACAAAATTGCTCCAGTGTCATTCCATTGAAGCCGTAGGTGCATGCCAAGCCGCGCAGGCGAACAATGCCAACGATGGACTGCAGCAGACGGGCCTGGCTATCGCGGCTGTCGTCCGGAAGTTCTCTCAGAAAAGCGAGGGTATGCCCATACAACATCAGGAGACAGTGCGTCGTCACAGGATCCGGAAGATTCTGGAGCTGTTCGACGACAAACGGCTGGGCGAGGTTCTCAAGCCGAGCAGAACTTGAAGACGTCTCAGAATACGAACGCGAACGCTTGAAGGGGGCCCTCGGGCTAGCCAGCAGTATGCTCGGACTTTGGTCAAGGCGTAAACGGGCACGCCATGCCGGCTCCGGCGCAGGAGATAGAGCGACACAATCGCTGCGGGCGGGGCCACACAGAGGTAGGGTAGAAAACGAGGAGGTAGCACCGTAGCTCGGCGTAATATCCGCGAGCGGCGGTATGTGGGAGGTCTGCGGCGTAGCCATAGCGCGGCAAAGGCCGGCAGCCAAGAGCTGTTGTCTTCCTGCCGCTTGCTCAGTGCCCACCGCATACCGCACACGCGCCACAACACGATGTTCACGCGCCTGACCGCCTATGTCGACAACGCGCGTCGGAGCCTGGCTGCACACAACGCCCGCGCTGCTATTATTGACGGCCACCCAACTCCAACCGCTGGCGACGACGAAGCGAGGACGAGTACTATGCCGACGAGGAGACCGCTGCTGGCGATGTTGGGCTCGAGCACGACAATAAAGACCGCGTTGACGATGCAGGCTCCGGCCAACAGCTGGCTTCGATCGACGACCTGCGCGGTCTAGGCGAACTCCAGCGCCGCCTCGCGAAGGGCAGCGGCGGCAGCGACAGGTCCATGACCGAGATCGACGACACCCCCGACGCCGACAGGCCCGGCCGCCGAAAACGTCGCCTGGGACGATGACGGCGCGGCGTCTCTAAGCATGTGGGACCAGATAGTGCGCATGGCTGAAGAGGACCGCCGCATTGCCGACGAGAAGGAGCGCAGGCGACGGGAGTTGGAATGCGGGCCCGACTGTGTCCATTGTGACCGCGACTCAGACTCGGACTCGGACTCGGACAGTGACTCGGGCTCGACCAGCGAAGTTTCTGACCCGCCGACTGTGCCTACGTCGTCGAACGAGCCTGCCGCTGCTCGCGCCACGCAATCCCCCCCACCCGCCGTTGCAGAGACTTCCGAGGAGGCCCGCCAGCGCGGCCCGACGCCAGATCTTTACAGTATGCCGCGCCGCTTGCCGACGGCTCGACCCCGCGCAAGCAAAAGCGCGCCCGCTCGGACGACGCAGCCGCACTGTCGGAGAAGAGGCGTCGGGTGGACACCGAAGAGCAGTCGGGGTCGCCGCGTCCCCGCGCTGGCAGGCGCAACGACCGCAACCAGAACGGAGCGGGCTTGCCTACCGTGGCGACCCGCACCGAACATCGTATATCCATCGCGGCAACCACTGCCCCTCAACGTGAGCTCGAGGGTGCAACCGTCGCGGTACAGATTCAACACGCCAACGGGTCTGACGAGGTACGTTCAGTGTCCTTTATTTCGTGAAACCAGTGCTGACCGCGTCTTGGCCCGGTCGCATATTGTCCTGTTAAACCACCGCCATTTGCACGGCCAGCGCCGTGCACGAACGCCCTTGCGCCCACACCTAAGAGCGAGGCCGTCTGGCGCCCGCCCCATGCTGCGCTACGGCTGCGCGTGCTTGGACATCGACGCTCAGTCCGTCTACGACGACGTTACGCGAGGCACCAATCACGGCCACACCGTCTGTGCCGTATCCAAGCGACTTCATCTCGCCCAGCACGGTCGCCCACACGACGCCCGACCTTCCCAATATCGGCGTCGAGCGCCATCTTGATTCTTCAAGGTAGGCTCCCTTCCCGGCGCCCGCGCGGTCCCCTTTTGACCTTGACTTTTGAGTAGGAGTATTCCGAGAATCCTGCCTTCACGTTGGACGGGCTGAACATCTAACCCTACCCTTGTCATCCGCGACATGAACTCTGGCGAACTTGGAGATATAATTGTAAAAACTACCATCCGAACGGTTTGGTCGATTTTGCGGCGCGTTTCCTTGGACCCGGGTGCACAGCGTGTAAGTAACGGCCCGGGGATATACTCCGCACAGTTCGAGGCTCTCATTCACGGTCTTTGCAGGGACATCCCTCTTCCATGAACCAACAAGTGGCCGCGAAAACACTGGCAACCTGAGCGGGCTAGCATTGCCAAAGGACTTCGGGGCGGTGTTCAATTCAGCGAACTCGGGGTGCGTTCGACAGTTTCCATGCAGCATTTTTTTCTTATATTGCACCGAAAAAAGATGCACGACATCCACCACCACAAGCTGAAACCCGAGCCGGTCGCCGAACGGAGGATGGGCGACCGTTGTCTCGTACATACGAAGACTCGGAAAGAGACATACTGCTCCGTTTGCTGCGCTGGTGCAAGTGCTCGGATGCAGGGCCGCACATATCCGCCATCTATCTCGGGTGCGCAACCCCCGCCGCGACCAGAGGCGCCGCCAGGCTGACGCAGATTATTGAAGGTACTCACGGGGACGCGCGCGGGCTAGGATACGAGCTGCACCAGCCGCGCATGGCGAAGAATCTGGATTGATTGTGCGGCCATTCGGCGTCGCTCATGACGCGGACGAGTGTGTGTGTGGAAGGTGGGAAAGACAGGCTCGATCGGGCTACGGATAACCTCCTGCATGAACTATTCGACGCGCCTCTCCGTGGCCGTCGGCTTGCCCGATCTCGGACTCGACGGAGATCCACGATGGACGGCAGGACGCACTGGCCGAAGGCGAGGGTGGGGACGATGACGGGGCCTTGGCCGAACGTTTCCTCAGGAAATTACCCTGGCTGGGTCGCTCTCGTCTGGATTCCTACTCGCCACTCATAACCCATACGCCGCGGAGAAAACAAATCTGGACGGCCGTAATAGGGCGCGGGGTGTGGTCTCGCTGCCACTAAGTATGTCTTCGAGGGCGCGGAAGTTGGCTCCGACTCGCAGATGCACGTCTTGCGTACAGGAGGCAGACCACGTCTTGTCGCATTTCAGGAAGCAAAGTAGTGTTGCCCGCTGCGCTGCTTGACGCCCACATGCTCGAGCACACGGATCCAGATGGGCGCCGCGCAGCTTGAGCCAAGACCGTTGTAGGGAGCACCACCAACCAGTTGCTACCGCGTCAACCAAAGCGGGGCAGTCCATCCGTCTGCCTCGGCTTGGTCACCTCTGCTCCAACCTTCGCGGCCTCGCACCTACGACGACTACACCCGCCGGCTACCTCGGCAGCTGTCCGTTCTGGATCGGCCGTCGCACGCGCGCGTTCGCGGCTGCAGGCGACTCATGGCCCGCCCGTTGTCCACCGCAACGGTGGCGCTGAAGGTAGTCCCCAGCGCCGACGCAGGCCTCCGTCTTTTACCTTTCTCTCCTGGAGAATAACGCCGTCTTGTATGACGGGAACCCCACCTCGGTGTCCTCGTGCTCCCGCTCGCCGCTCCCTGTCCCTGGTGTCTTCGAGTCGCGGCCGGGTGCACAGACCGCCGCGCATTCTGCACTGCGCTTACATATTCTCTGGGTGAGTAGATTCAATCATCTATCAGCTGTTCGGCGCGCTGACGCGTGTTTGCTCGCAGCTGCTCCTCTTTGCGCGCACAGGCGTGCGTTTCCCGGCGCTGTCAACTTCGGTCGTCCGCGCACCATGGCGCTCGTCGCCCGCCGGCAACACACTCTGCTCGTCTGCTCCTTCCATCAGGTACGTCGTCCGGCATGCGGGTATGACCGGCGCTCACCTCTGTCGCGCAGTTTCATTTTCGGCCCAAGTCAGCGCTGGCACATCGGTGAGTCGTGCGTATCTTCTGACGCTGGATTCAACTCACCCTCGCGTTGCAGGGCCGCGCTCATCGTCTGAACCCTGGGCCAACCGCGCAGTCACCACACTCCCCAGGCCCACGCTCGGCGGCCCCCGTCGTCTCGCGCGGGCTGCGTTCCTGCAGCCGGATATCGTTAGGTGAGTTGTCCGCGTGTTCGGTCGTGGGCTGTCATTGACCCCGGATTGCAGTGTCGTGCGTTGTCGACTTGCAAGGCATCGCCCGCGGGCGATGGCATCATCAATGCCATCGCACTGGCGACAATGCCCTCGCGCGACGTTACCAACCCCATCGCGTTTGCGACGATGCTCGTCGTCAAGTCGTGTGCAGCCCGCTGGGTAGGTCATGTCCGCTGCCAGCTCCTCGTCGTCGTTGCCCACCATTTCGTCCTGCAAACTGACGCACTGATCGTAGTGGACCAACCGAAAGGATCGATGGGGGGTGCCGCCCCTTCCATAGCGGAGCAGCATTATGGGTACGATCGGCCCGTCTTGCTCGCATGCCCTTCTCGCTGCTAATCAGCGAGAGCAGAGCTCCCGTCGCAGGCGCACCTTGCGCGTGCAACGGGCCAGGCGCGCTTGCCCGGTATGTACAAGCCGGTACTCTCGATGGTGCTCGCTGTTGCTAACAAACAGAAGCAGGCCTTGTTTTCCCCGCGACGACCTTAGTGTTGGTTTCGGTATCTTTCTGCGACAGACATCAAGCCTTGGAGGGCCCTGCGAGTTCTGACGACGGATGCGGACGTGTTTAATGCTGGCTGAAACCCTCGCGAATGGAGCTACATATCACACACTTGGAATGCCGAACGTTCAGGCAGGTGCGCTCCTATTGTGTCGTACATATTGGGCAAATTTCACACGATCGTAATACGAAACCGAACCAAAAGACTTGTGTGTATCGAAAGATTCGCGACGTGCCTCATTCCGGGGGGCTCCCGACCTCCGCGTAACCCTTGAAATCGTTATCTGGCTCGGGTTCTCCAGCGGGCGGATCGTCCAACCAATCGTAGGCGTACTTGGCCGTCCATTCGATGAGCATTCTCCACACGCAATCGATAAGAGTCGTCCTTGGGTGTTCTGAGGCCCAGGTACTCGTGGCCAGTATGATAGCGGTGAGTGCTTCGTTCTCCTTGGGGTCGATGACGTTATAAGTCGTGTCCGAGCAGCCGTATACACGGAAGCTGTATCGAGGGTGTCGCGGTGGCGTATGTCCGCGAGGGGAACGTCTCGGCGCGTCGGCTGCAGTCATCGGTTTTCTGTGACTGACGGCAAGCTCCATGACGAGCGTGCAATACGCTCGTTGCTTAAGGCCCTTTGGGTCGGGCGTGCCAGCGGGATCGCTGTCCTTGAAGATCTCGAGGTCCTCTGCGGTAAAGTTGTACTCGGCTGCGGTACCGGCTTGCATGCGCCGCTTGACCTGAATGAGGATCGCGGACATGTTCTCGGGGGATATCGGCTTGGTGCTGTCCAGGAGCACAGGGATGATGAGGTCGACGAGCGCCTGGTTGGTGCAACCGATGAAGGCGACACATCGTATGAACGCCGCAGCCAAGCCCTTGGTCGACAGACCGCTCTTGTCGCCGAGTCTAGCAAAGTGGGTGAAGCGGACGAGGGAGTCCTTGAATTTCTCCTGGAGGGGAGCGGAATCCGGGACGTCGTCCGCCTTGACGTTCATGATTGTCGACCATATGTTGGCGGCGAACAACGCGCGGAAAAAGCGGTTGACGGGGCATCCTGCACTGTACAACCAGTTGCGTGCCCGGCCCTTATGGTGCAAATGCATGCCATCGTCGTAAGCGCGGATGAGCAGCAACCGTGCCGTGAGCTCGCCGCGCTCGCCGCGGTCGAGCAGGTTGTCGGACATCATCAAGGTACTCAGGAGCTCAACGTCGTTCCAGCGATCGGGCCGCTTTTCGCCGGTTACGGATGACCTGGTCCACTCGCGCATCTGCTGCGCAGCTGCCTAAAGTAAACGTGAGTAAGAGATCAACCCTAAGGACGGCAAACATACCTCGCCGATGAGTGGTTCGCTGGAGAAACCCGAGACGGAGTGCTCGCGACTCTTGACAACGCTATATACCAGGCGAAGATGGCTCGCCACAAGCCTCTCCAGCAAGTCGCTCGCAGCTTTGCGTGTCTCAAATCGCATACACAGGCGAAAGTCAAGAACTGCGATCCAGGCGTCGCGACTCGCATCTTTCCAGTTGTCGCTCTGGGTCAATTCGCTGTTGATCAACTTGGCCTGGGCGAGGTGCAAGACTTGGGATGAAAGAGATGCCTTGTCAATCTCTCCCAAGTTATCGTATCCGCGCATGAGCGTCCAAAATCTGTGGCAGATCGTTTAGCAACTGACAGCATGTCGTAAAACGCAACGCACAGAGGACGGCCGAACCGCGCCATGAATCGGACAGTAGACACTGTTGCTACTGTCAGGCCACTATTGAGGCCAACCTTCTCGTGGTAACAGTCAAATGGGAGCTCCGTGATCGGTGGCTGCAGGTGACCGCTCCTGGCTTGACGGTCCGACGAGGAGAGCGCCGCAGGCGGAGCAAACATGCGCAGGTGTGAAGACGTGGAAAGGAAAATGGCAAAAGTGTCGCGCTGGAGATCGTTGAAGACTGACAGAAGGCTGTCGTATTGCGTCCTTCCTCCGACAGTTCGGGATAAGAAAAGTGTGTGGGCTTCATCGAAGGTGGCAAGAAAGACGAATGAGTTCGCCGCAGGCTCCAGGGAATGATCACTGAATCCTCCTGCCCGCCAACGACGCAGGGCTTGGTCTATGCCGGACCGAAGACCTGTGATGTCCGTCCTGGCGAGCTGATGCGCGAATGGCGGCGGTGGCAGTGGCAGCCGCGGTCCAACGCGCACGGTAGCGCTCGTCCGTTCTAGCTCAGTACGGAGGGCTGACATCGCTTCTTTGAGACTGTCGACGTTGCTCGCGCCTCCCTCGAGCGCCAGCTTCTGATTCTCAAGGGAAAGCTTCTTCAACTGTACTATCAATTCGGATTCCTGCGCCGATTTCAGCATCGCAAAAGCACATCTGAATAAGACTTACCCATGAATTGACCTCATCAGCTACACTGGCGTACGCTTCTGCCTTGTGATGGCTCAAGAACATATCCCAAGCCTGCGCTTTTTCCAAATAAGCACGCGGCTGTTTGGTCTCGGTCCATGACTGTTGCTGCAGCCACCCACGCGCGTGGCGGAAGAATACATCTAGCATCTTTCGGTAACGAGCGCGGTAGAGCAGTTCTGCGGACAACTCGTCCTCAAGATCCGCGACCTTTGTCATCATATTGTGGATCTTATCATCTGAAGGCGGATACTCCGACCCTCCGAGTCCTATTATATGGATATCAACCACGCCGTAGACCGATTATCCGGAGTGACTCACCCGGTTGGCGCAGAACGAGGCCAATCGCAAACATAAAGCGCCTGAGCTCCCGCGCAGCCCGCGATTTGCCCGTTCCCGAACTCTGAACCATTGTCACGGTGTTCGAGTAATGCTTCGCGGCGGCGGCGGCGTGGTCCTTCTTGATGTGGTCGAGCAGTCTCACGTCTGTATATCCTGTCAGGGGCGTTTCCCAGGCATTGACCACGGCTAACGGAAAAACAATAATGCTTAGCACTGGAATCGCGTCACACGCGAAAGCGCACCTTTCTCAATCAGCCGTGAAGCATCGCTACCTGAGGATGGAGAGTTAGCTGCGGAATTGGCGCATCGTATCTGTATCGAAGCTTACTATTCACGGCTGGTGGGTCCTCCTCTGGTGGCGGTGGTTCATTGCACACTGAAGAACTGTGAGTTGAATAGCCGGGATGCTGCATCAAAGCTACACACTGTATGCGGCAATGGGCTCCAGATAGTCCTCCCAAACACGATAGGTCGAATTGTTACCTTCATAAACGGACGAGTAGTATATGCGAAACACCCCCGCTACCACACTTGCGAAGTTGCGATCCCTCTCCAGGATGCTGACAAGATAACCCTTGGGCCGAGTCACGAAGAATCGGTTGGGCTGTGCAGACAGTTCCAGGATGGCAAGGCAGATCTCGAGAAAGGCCGCATACTTCTGTGCCTCGGCTCCCGCACTCCAGTCCAATTTCGACCTCAACATATCGGAGCCGAGGCGAACAGTGAGCGCGTCTCGTATCTTATCATTGGATTCGCTCTGCCTGAGCTTCATCCGCGTAAACAGAGGCGGCAAGTTGTTACTGTTGTGAGACATGGAGGAGACTTGGGAGAGACGGGACAGGAGACTAAGCGCACAGAATCGATGGCTTCGCATATAAGGTATCCGGGCGGACCGTGTTTCCGTGCGGTTGCTAGGTCAACTAATTACCGCTATGGGCTTTCCCGAAGGCGCGTCCGGGAAATCGCCGAAAAACGCGTTTCCGACGCGCCGCGACCGCCCGCATTACCGCGCGACTTCCTCAAGAGCTACGGCCTCCGGGGTTATGGAGCAAGGTCTCCCAGTAGATAGGCACGAAATCCGAGCGGGAATAAGGCTTTTTTGATGTACTGAATTTTCCGTTCAATTTGAGCTGCCTTTTCCCCTGAGCAGCTCCAGGCGAGCTATCATCGATCTGACACCCGGAGCGCGAAGCTATATGATGGGAATGAATTGTGGAAGAGGTCCTTTGAATTATCAATCCAAGCAGCGTTCTCCTCGGGTGTTGCAAGATGGCCGATAACCCGACTGCACAACGGCAGCCTCTGGGCACAGCACACTGAGTAACCGGTAGCTGAACAAGTCAATACAGGTCTCATGAGCACAGTGCAGCATGTGTCTTGGTCTCCGGCTCGATACCCGGGGCCCTGTACCACTGAAGCCGGGCAGGTGAGTAAATGAACAAATTTATTGACTACGGTACATCAGCCTTATTCCCGCTCGGATTTCGTGCCTATCTACTGGGAGACCTTGCTCCATAACCCCGGAGGCCGTAGCTCTTGAGGAAGTCGCGCGGTAATGCGGGCGGTCGCGGCGCGTCGGAAACGCGTTTTTCGGCGATTTCCCGGACGCGCCTTCGGGAAAGCCCATAGCGGTACCGCGATTGGGTGCGTACTCGGTCCAGACCCGTCGCAAAGCCAACCCCGTATCATTACTTAGGCCACAGGGCGGGACGAACGACAGATCCGCATGGGTTTGATTCCGAAGTTAAGGCAGGCGATGTCCAGCGGTCCCCCGATGCGGGCGATGCAATGGCTGGCAAAGCTCACCGAATCCGATGGCCAAGCAAAAGGGCGGGTGATGCATGCCGGGGTGGAATGCACGAAGGGCCGGCGCAAACCCCGCTGTAGCACAACAGCCCTAGGCGGGGATGGCTCAGCTGCTACGACTCGACGCCTAGCCCGACCTCGCCAGCGGCTGGGCGGCCATCTTTGACCGCTTAAGCAACGAAAGCAAGTCGTGTGCATTCGTCTACTTTCAACGACAACAGCTCCTGACTACCCAGTGCACAGACTATGAGCGCAAGTGGAGATGCGGCGGGCACGCGGTATGTATGTCATTACGGCGCTAGTTGACAGTACCGTAGTGCCGTGCCATACTTGCTCTAATAGGACGGCGCTGCTAGTGCCGAACTTGTCGCGAGCATCCAGTGCCTGACAACGTTTTGGCCAACAGCATCGACCTGCAGCCCCGGGCTTGCCACGGCCAGCACGTTGCCGTCTCTGTAGGCTTCTGATACCCCCATCCCTAACTGAACTAAATGCATATCGTCGCCATTGTGTGCTGTCCTACCACAGTTGTTGTACTAACAATAGATAAGTGAGGCTCAGCGCTGCATCCCAATCCAACTGGTCTACCGCTCCAGAAACACGTTGAACAGCGACCTTGATTGGTCATGGACGCGATGCATAATATAATCGGTAAATACAGATTACAAGACTTCGCTGCGACAAGGGGGGCAGAACTTTCTGGTTAAGTCGCCTAGCTCAGTCTATGAGACGCAAAATCAGTCCAAAGCCGCATACCAATGAGCCTGGCGGACGTACCATTTTCAATAGCAAAGCGTACACGCCTGGAGTTTTTCGGCCGCGTGCAGACTGGAAGGAGGTCGGGCACTGCAAGAAAAAGGGTATCGAATACGTACGATGATTTACGATAGGCCTCAGAGCCTGCCGGAATTCGTCGACTTGTTTCGCGCTGGACAAGCCAGACCGCGAAACAGAGATAAGGTTCTGCACGGCTGAGGAAAAGGCGGGGTCATGGCTCAGTAATACACGGAGTTCATCTGCCGTTAGCCTGTCGAAGTATGGAGTTGAAGACGATTCGTGATTCCTCAGCCGATCGATGATGCCTTGAACAACTAGAACCTGATCCTCTAGGTTTCCCTCCGCAGCAAGGCCAGGGCCACAGAGGTAAATGACGGGTATGGCGAAATCCGCCCATTGCGCTGTTTCTTCCAGCTTGTATCTGTGCTTCAGATTCCTAAATGGAAGTGATTGCGCATCAACACAGTCGACATCATCGTGCATAGGCGGCAGAGAATCGTAGATGGGTGTCGGAGAAGCGATTGAATCCTGTCATCGCCATTGCTCAGGTATACAACTACGCGCTAGTAGCAATAACCCACGGATGTATCATATGAATCGTCGATGCCACTAGAGGGTGAACCAGGGAAGTTGCCGTTGTAGCAGACTGAACCATCCGAGAAACGAAGGTCAGTATGTCGCAGCTCTCGTAAAGAAGGACACGAACAGTAGACAACGAGGCGACGCAAAGTCGCTTGGAATTCGAGGGGCATGTCGTTTATGAGATATTTGTGTAGATCTTCGGCCGCCGTGCCCAGGCATGGTTCCTTGTCGATGAGAGTTGGTATATTGGCCAAGTCCAAGTCTCGGAAGAAAGGTATCAGGGGAAAGCGATGTCGTCTGAGGACTGAGAGAAAATCGTGCAGGACCTGAGCCTGGGTTGCCAAGCCCGGGGATTGAGACATGTGAAACACGTGGGGAATAATTCTGATATTTATTTCCCCCCAATAGCCGAGGGCTTCCAGTGAAGGTAGCGTGGATGGACGGTCGACAGAAAATGGAGGCGGGGCGGGAACACCGGCCGTTTCGACAGCAGCAGCTTCGCGGCATGGGGCTACGTAACGCGACATGACGAGCGGCAGACAGAACGAGACGAGAGGACGGCGCAGACAGGCTTGTGGTGGTCACGGTCAAGGTTGCGGCGCGGGCCGAGGCTCCGCTTCGTCTACCAGTGAAATCCTCGGTCAGCGCGAACCTGCGTACAGTGAGTCCTACGGGCCAGCTCTGGTCACACGCCCTCGATTTTGGACTCACAGAGCGGTCCGCTGAAGAGCACGTGCACGCAGTCCATGCTCGGTCGAGCTCGTCGAGCAGGTTGCATAAGGGTATGTTTTGCACTCAATTTTTCCTAATTATGGGCACTGAGCGCTCGCAGATGTAGGCTCCAATGTCGCGCAACGTTTACATACAGGACGTATCCTGCGAGTGCGAATCACCCTAGCTCGGCGCTCTCAGGAACTTTGCTAGAGATGCGTTCGGTACAGCCAAGGGCGGCTACGTGGACCGCGTGGACGGTACACGCTTCAGAGTGTGATTTCCCTGCCTGCTCTGCCCACTCTCTGGCTCCTGAGCGCAGTTTCGACTTTCTCCTGACCGTCCCGTGTCGATAAACTCGAGGCGACCTGGCACCTCACAGCCGACAACATCGGCCAGTTTCGCCGCCGCAGGATGGCTCGTGAATTTAATCGAACTCGCGCTTGCGCCTGGTCTCCTCCCTCACTGCACCCGCAAGACTTCAGCAATACATACCGTGCTCCTGAACCTCTGGCCGCCGCACGTGAATCCATAATGTTATTCATTCTGTCGACCCCACGCTGACGCGTGTGTGCAATCAGCAGCTCAGTTCCAGCGCGTGGCGGCGTGACCAAGTCACCGCAGAACAATAGGACACCGACTTCTCGATAATCACACATCAACGCGACTGCGCGAGTTGGCCACGAACATGGCAGCGCCCAAAATGGACTGGTGAAAGCGACAGCGTGCCCCGTTGGCTTCTGAACTTCCTGCAACCGGTGATATATCACGCGTACTCTTCAGCTGAGCGACCGATCCACTTACATGCGCCTTATTGTCCATAGGGCCACAAAGAACTGATAAGAAACATCCCGCTGTCCTGCTAGCCCCTTTAGAAGGTCTACGTGCTTGTTCGCGAATCGCTCTCGTGCCCTCCCAGGCGACCTTCGACCGCACCGAATTCCTGCCAAGTGTCACACTCTGCGCTAGCACCCCTACGCTCTATCTACTTCGGATTCCGTCAGTCACATTCGCCGCATGTCCCCACCCGCAGCGCCATCTGCGACAGCAGGTCGCACCGCGCGCACGAGTCTGACGCCCGTCGGTACCCTCCATGGACTAGACTGTGACACCCCGGCGATTTCTGAACTCTCACTACCCGATCGAGGAGAGGTCGTGGCTCGACTGCTCCACGACCGTGCATACAACGACTCAACGCGCGACTCGAATTTGACTGCGGCGCGCGATCATACGTTCGGTGGACGATGTGCAGAAATCGACAACAGCCCCCCGACGGCGCTCTTCGGCGACGAGCGCGTGCAGGATATCGTCACCGACACCCTCGTGGAGCGCGGCGCGATGATCATCGCCTCTCCCGACGTCTCTTGCGTACGCTGCACGCGGCCCGGAGAAGAAAGCGGCGGACTCGCCAACAGGATGCATCCCGAATTTATCATCCCCATATTGCTTTCGCATGGGGAGATGTCCCCGTGCGACCTGGCGTTGGTGCACATCCAGGCAATGGGACGGGCGTGACTTGGCAACCTCGCAGCGGGTACTGCGGACGAGACGGTCGACGCCCAGCAGTCTGCGCAAGGGGCGCGGCATGAGCTGAAGACAGCATCGCATCGCTCGGAGGCAGCACCTGTGGCTCGAACGTAGGCTGAGACCCGACCGAAGACGACCATCGTCCGCAGCATCGATGGATGGAAGTGGGAATTCCAGATCGACCACACCTCTGACATCGCTGCAGACGCCGCCCGCTTTCACTCTGCCATAGGCTGACAAC
This sequence comes from Auricularia auricula-judae, assembly GCA_002092955.1. Classification (NCBI taxonomy): domain Eukaryota; kingdom Fungi; phylum Basidiomycota; class Agaricomycetes; order Auriculariales; family Auriculariaceae; genus Auricularia; species Auricularia auricula-judae. The sequence goes on from NCVV01000011.1 coordinate 28,802, forward strand.
TATGTTAGTCTAAGTAGTACTTGACTTTGTATCATAGTCTCATAACGTGCATCGACGACGAGACTTGAAATTCATACGCGAGAACACTCAGCAGTGAGCTAATAGCAGCCGCACAATCACAGCGCTGCGAAGTTGCACACAATGACAATGCAACTCAATAGAGTCGAATCGAGAATAAGCCGTCCATGTGACACGTAGGCGCGTGCCTGTGGCCCTGCCTTCAGGCCGCGCCTGCTGTTGTGCTTGCTGCGGGGGCCAGTTTCTCGCTGGACGTCGTGCGATGCCTGCCAAATTCGACGAAGAATCATTTCTCGAGACAGCATGGCATTGTACCGCCTGCCAGCCACGCACTTCACGATTCCACCGTGAGCAATGTTCCCCAGCAACAGCAGTTTCCTAATGAAGACGTAGCATTCCCATGCGATTTGCGGATGCACATGCACATTTGCTTCAGCTTCTCCAATCTCAGATGTCCCTTTGTCCGACCCAGCGGGTCGGTTTTACTATCAGATCAATCTGCGTGTGCGCACAAGGCTTCGCCACATCTAAACCGGGAAACAAAGGGATTGTGCGTCCAGAACTGCTGACGGTCTGATCAAGACCTTCCCACCTGACGCCTTTCTATCGCCTTCCTTTCCACCGAGTCCCTTTGTGCTTTCATGCACCAGGCAATTTAAGCACCGCCGCGTAGAATATCTCTTCAGATTACTGCCATAAATGACGTGAGATAGTCGGATTGCAGTGGCGATAATCCATCGAGTCGTCGCGGAATCAGAGACTGGCAGACACGGATGGCCGTCGTCATTGCACATTCTTAGTCTAGGCCGCAATGTCAAGGGGACAAGTAGACGAACATGACATAGCCGTCCTTGCGGCCGCGAGCCTGAAGCCTATGTAATTTCACACCAGAATCGCCGAGATTATGCTCCAAAGAAAGTACAATTTGTAGTGTTCAGGGACTTCGCAGTTAATGCAACGTGTCTTCACGGGGAAACCCCTTCCTCTTCAGGCTGAGAAAAAGTGCCGGATGCCTTTGTTGCGCGTTGAATGAAACATTCAGCTGCAGCATCTTTGAGTATGACCGAACACTGAGGAGTGGTCGACGTGGCCCAGAACATCGAAGGGCGTAGCAACCGTAGCGGGACTGGTTTCAACACCCCAAGAGTGCGTCATGGTCGACGAAGACTGCACGGCATCGCGAGAGGAAGACACAGCGCTGGCAGGATGTTACGCAGATGTCGGCTAGAGTCTGAGACCTCCCCTGACGCCTTCCCTTCTCTCTCCCTTCCGCGTGTCCCATGCAACCCACGTGCTCACCGCGGTCAGATTACCGCCACAGCTGGTCTCAGAAGATGTGATTGAGGTGTAGATAATCTGCATCATTAAGGCTTCGCAATCCCAAACTTGAAGAGTGAGACAAAGGAGAGTCCCACCTAGGCCATACCAGGTGAAAAGATCGCAGGGGAACTGTGGCGCTTTCCAACTCCTCCTCCCCACCGCACACTTCCCCATGGATGCTCCTGGCAACCCCGTCTCTAAGCACTCTCCCCTGCCGGAGGTTCCCTCGAGCGAGCAGCCCCAATCACAAATCGACGCCAGTGCTGAAGGAATCTCGGAACCGCCGCAACATAGCACACCGGCCGGACATTCCACTGCTGGAGGCACAACGCTGTCAGTCTCATCAACGCCGTCCACGAGCCTTCAGACATATTGACCCTCTTCCTCATTAGAATCCTGCCCTCCGGCTTGCATCTCGCGCCGGATGGGCAAATACTGTGCTCGAACGACCCACCGTTTGTACAGGCCGACTTTGCGAGCACGGGGGACGTCTCTAGTGTCCCGCAAGGAGACACTACTCGCGTCCTCAATATCAAGCTCAGCTTCCATTACCAGCCTCAGACCTCGACCTCTGAAGCTGACCAGGCACGGCTTGTTGCCGAACACATGCGACGAGCATTCAGCCTTCCCCAAGATCGATGCGATCGCATCTTAGCAGAGGTGCGCCAGACAAGATAGACACAGATTAAATCTCGCGCTCACCAATCTGTTCATCCGACAGGACGAAGTCTTCGGAAACGGGAGTGAGGCCACGCGGGCGAGCTGGCGCCTGTCGCAGCGAGCATCGTGAAGGCCAACCCAACTCAGACGACTCGGATATGCCCTCGCAGCATGTATCACAACGCTCGAATTTGTGCTGTAGAATGACGATGATGTTGTACAATATGAAAGGCGTCCGTGTTTGACACCGATTCTATATCAAGCGCGCTCAGGCGACACTGTCGTCGGTAGCGGGTGAACTGTATTGGAATGCCACTTGTCATCGTAGAGAAGAGGTTGACGACATCGTGAACCTTTCTGGGCGTGGATGCTGCGTCTGGTCGCGGTCCTCGTCGCTTTGCGTGTTGTCGTACGGCCCGTCACGGAGCTCTCCCACTGGACCGTACCATAGTCCTCGCCGTCCGAGACGCATAATCAAGCGCACTGAGCCAGCGACACCTTGACGCACACGGGCAGGCATTCCCTGTCGCCTGGAGACGGAGGCGCCTCTGCTTGCGATAGCGTGTCGGTCGCGGCGCCCGATGCGCTGGGGCTCGAGGTACTGCGTATTCCTGGCTGTGTCCCTCGCATCCAGAGTTCGCCGGCGGGGTGGCCAGTGCGACGAACATCGACGCGTTGCAATCACGCGCGCGTTATGCCTCGTGTGCGGGATGGTCGACGCGGAGGCAGCCAGAAGAACATCGTCTTCAAGGCCGGCGGGCACGTCTCCAGCACGAGCTTCCCGATCGCGACCACGTACGACGCCTCGAAGGACCCCGCGTAGGCCGTAATCGTCGACGTCGCCAACCGCGACGGCCTCGCCGACGGCGTGCAGACATCGAACGTGTCCGTTTGATACTCGCTCAGGCCTCAGGATCGTTGCCGCGGGGCCGATTTCGGATGCCCCGCTAAGGAGCAGCTGCATATCGTTACGGGAATGGTGGCATCCCGGGTATGGGGCGGACTGGCGCATAGAGAGCCACCAACTTCAGAATATCCGTTAATCAATCATAATATTAATATGCAGATACTTATGAGAATATTTATGATAGAATCCGCGCACGTCCCGCTGGCTTGCATGTGTGAGTGCTATGGGGCATCGAAGGAGATGAAACGAAGCTGCCAGCGTCGAGATTGCGCGTAAATATGCCTACCATGACGACGCAGCATGCCAAAAGGGTGCGGCAAGTTCGGCGGTTGCCGTCTCACTCGTTCTCTGCTTTCGACGCGCCACATCAGTTCTCAGCGCTGGAGGCCAGCCCCGGTCGTATGGCCGTGATCATGGCCACTGCGCGCGGCGCCAGTACGCTCACTCATTCGAGCCAGGATGACATTCGTCGCAGCGGGCTTCGGCTTGACGAAGAAATTCTGGACAAGTTGGACGGCCAACTGCGCGCTCTCCAGGTCACGCGCGACGAAATTGCACGGGCCATAGCCCAGAGCCAGGCCGCTCTCGATGCCGTCGACAATGAGGTCCGAGATATCACATCGCGTCGAGACGACTTGCATGGAACCGTACGGCGGAAACGCGCTGCTCTGGTGCCTCGGCCATTCATGGAAATCCCGGTTGAACTGCTTGGCACCATTTTCGAGCACCTCTGCGTGTATTCCGTCGAGGACTGGACCGAGAATCCGCTGGGCAAACGCAAACTCAACAAGGAACGAATTATCAACGCCTACAATGTAGCGGCCGTCTGTCGACACTGGCGGAACGCTGCATTCGCCGCCCCGGCCATATGGAGCTACATCGGGGTCCATTCCTACTCTCCTCCCAGCGCGGGCAACATCCAGGCCAAGAACCAGCTCGCCGCACGGTGGGCGCGCCTCGTTCAGGGTGTGCGCACGTTGCTCGAGCGCTCACGCGCCGTGCCACTCGACATTCACATCGACTGGGCCGAAGCGGACGATGTATTGACAAACCAGCACTATCAAACCGTACTGGACCTTCTAGGCGCGCACGCCTGCCGCTGGCGCTCCTTCGAGCTTCGTTGCATCCGCGTCGGCGTGCCGCTCTACTGGCTCGACGTCTTCCGCGCTCCAACACCGCTCCTCGAGGAGCTCAGCATCCTCAGCCAGCAGGATGCAGAGATGGCGTGGAAGCTACCGTACCCGCGTTATCTCCCGGTTGCCCCACGGCTGCAGGCGCTCTATCTTGAGCACTGTCCACTCATTTCTACGACGGGACTCCCAGCCCTCACAATGCTCGATATCTGGCTGACGACGCTGCCGGCGGTGCGCGCGTGGGACATTCTGTGCCGCTGCCCGGCCCTCGAAAGTCTATTGCTCAGCTGCCGTCCCGTTGAGCTCGACACGCCGCCGCCCGCGCCGGTGCACCTGCCCGCGCTCCAGACCCTGGAGATGCACAACTCTGTCGAGCCGCTCTTCGTGGCGCACGGCCGCAACTTCGAGTTCCCCAAGCTGAACGAGCTCTGCCTGTTCGGACACATGGTGACGCCGCTGCGCATGTTCCTGCCCCAGACCTGCGCGAGCGTGACGTCGCTCGTCGTATTCACCGGCACGCTCGACCTGCCCGCCGCGCAGAGCCTCGCCGCGCTTCGCAGGCTGCAGACCGTCAAGTTCATCGAATGCGAGCTCGACGACGCGTTCGTCAGCACCATGATTCGCCCGGACGACCCGACGTGGCCCGAGCTGCGGCGTATCGAGCTCGAGAAGGTCGACATGCGCCCGCCCGATGGGGACGGCTTCGTCCGCCTGCTGCGAGCGAGGAACTTTTCCAACGAGCTTCCATCGACGGACGGCGCGCGTCAGCCTCTGCCCATCCAGGAGTTTTATCACGATGACCAGTCGCTTCCCAAGTGGATTGCGGCCGAGATCAAGTACATTTTGGAGGTCACCGTCAAGAGGCACGAGTGACGCCGTTCTTGCAGATTCTGTTTTGTTGGTCCACTGTCGTTAAATTTCATAGGCTTGTCGTTCCCCTTCCGTGACATATGTATCCATAATACCATGATTTCGCTGCTTCGTAACCCTTGGTGCAGGACGCGCCGTGTTGGCTGGAATTGCTTTCTCTCTTATCACTTGTGCACTTGCTCTGACATTATCTTCGGTCCTCGGAACGCACCCACCGCTCAATAACTCAGGGGTCGCGCTCTCATGGGCACGGATATGCACACGCTCAAGACATGCATTCTCGTCGACGTGGTCCGTACTTTCTGCTGCGTATACAGCTCTAGGCCGGGCACCGCGTCGCTGGTGGAGCCTATTCCTAATGCAACGCTCTCTCCCAGTATTCCGGCCCTTCACTCGCCCTCCAGTCGCCGGTCTCGCGGTCGATTTCAAAGTCCCCGTCCTGATAATCCCACCGCTTCTTCAACAACTCCAGTAGCTGCTTCCTCAACTCCGGCTCGAGGTTGGCCTGACCAGCAGCCAGCGAGCCGACATTGTTGCGCATCAGCGACTCTTCGAATAGGCCTTCCTCGACCGAGCAGCCGCAGTTGAGGACGCCCTGCGGCGCCATGCCCGCGGCGAACGGCGGCGAGTCGCGGTGGCGCGTGTGCCACAGGCAGGAGGTCAGGCCCAGCGGCCCCGGCGAGAAGAGCATCTTGATGCGCGCGTCCGTGCGACGGATCATCTGCTCCAGCAGCTCCTCCTCGCGCCCGGGCTCGGTGGTCGGGTACGCGCTCGCCCGGCGCGGCGCAGCCTGCGCGAGCGCGCGCTGTGCGTCCCGCAGCCGCGCGCCGAGCATCTCCGCGTGCGCGCGCATCCCACCGTCCTCCGACTCGTCCACGTCCACGTCCGCGTCCGCCTCAGCTGGCTGCAGCCGGGGCGGCGGCCCGGGCGTTTGGGCGCCGCGCGCTGTGCGCCGCGGGCGTGGGCGGGGTGCGGGTGCGGCGCTCTGCATGGACTGCGCTTCCGAGGGCATGTCGGCCAGGACGTATTCGTCGTCGTCGTCGTCGTCGTCCGCGCGCTCGGCCTCCCCATGCACGCTGAGCACGCGCTCCCACTCCTCGCGCGCCGCCTCCAAGCCCGCCCTGAGGCCCTCGTCTCGTGCGCGCTCGGCCTCCAGCGCACTCGTCGCGCGGCGCGCCGCAGCGCGCGCTTTCGCCGCCTCCTCCTCCGCGTCGCCCTTCTCCCTGGCGAGCCGGTCGATCTCCTGCTGCGCGATGCGCAGCTGCTCATGCGCGACCTTGAGCTCGTCGCGGTACGCGCGCAGGCTCTCGACGGCCTGCGCGCGGGAGCGCTCGCGCTCGAGCTCCGCGTCGCGGTGCGCCGCGAGGTGCTTCATCGCCTCGCGCGCGCGCTTCTCCGCCGCGTCCGCGCGGCGGCGCTCCGCGGCGAGGTCCGCGCGCATGTCGCGCAGCAGCCGCGTCATCTCGCGGTCGCCGCCGCCCCGGCCGCGCTGCTCGCTGGGGCTCCGCGCCGTCGCGTCGCGGTACTCCTCGCGCGCGAGGATCTCGTGCAGCCTGTCGATCTCCGCAAACAGGCCCTCGCGCGAGAGCCCGCTGCCGCTACCCGACCTGAAGCTGCTTCCGCTGTACTCGTAACCATGCGCGTTGGGGACGGGCGAGGACGCCGCGCGGTTGGGCAGCGGCCGCCCTGAGCCCGAGCCCGATGCGGCAGAGCTGCCGGGGATCTCGCCCAGGTCCGCATCGTGGTATGGTGTGTGCGTGAAGCGCGTGCTGGGCGAGCGCGAGCGCGGCGGGGGGCCCGGCGCGGAGCCCAGCTCCGCGAGGAAGCGGTCGCGCACGACCGAGGAGGACGTCCGCAGGCTGCTTGGTGGCCGGCCTTCGATGGCTGCTGCGATTTCCTCGAGGAGCCGCTCGCGGGACGATGTTGACCGGCCCATGCTTGGTCGACTGTGATGGCTTGATTTCGAGCTGCCCGCCTTCGGGGAGGGCGACTGGGGCTTGACGGCTGGCTCAGGTTCGTGTTCTGGTTCAGGTTCTGGAGACATCCTGCTGGTGCAGCAAAAATTGTCAGATAATCTTCCAAAACACGCTCGATGACGCGCGATGCATACCGTTTGCTCGACGACGCCTTTGGCGTGCCGGCTTCAGCTTGGGCGTCCATAGGTGTATGCGGCCTGGCTTCAGCTTCAGCGTCCATGAATGTAGTGTGTGTGATACTGGTGTGTGGGGGAGAGGGAATGCGGGGAACGTGGCTCGCGCGAGGCGCATGCCGTCTACTTATGACGCCCTGCAACGTGCCTGTATTGTTTTGGGTGGACGCCGTCTTGAGCTGAACGACTCTGTTTGACTATCAAGGAAGCCTGGGGATGACCGAGATGCCCCTGATTGGAGATCCATGTAAGGACGGAGGGGAGGTTGCGCCAGAGCAGCGGAGGAATGCTCACGTGCCGTGTCCGACCGTCGACTCCTTGGAAGTTGCGAAGTGCCAGGCGATGTGCTCGCAGACGGCGTGTCCACGGTGGCTTGTGACTTGAGCAACAGATCGATGTATCTCTGCATGAACGTGTCGTTGTTCAGGATCGGCCGCGACTGCCAGAACGTGTTTTGGCTGTGGTTTTCCTGGACGATGGTCTAATACAGCGACTCCTCTTCCCGGTGGAGCGGCGAGGAGTCGCTACATAGTGTATCCTTGTCGTCCAGACACTGCGCATCACCGAATTCGAACGACGACACAGACCATTTGGCGGGATGACCGACCCTGTGCGTCGAGGCAGGGCATGTCGGTCCCGTGTCAGCCATATATCAGCGAGGTCGAGCGCGTTGCCGCGCGTTGACTGATAGGTAAAGGAAGTAATTGCTGGAGGCATGGAAAATAACGCCTCTTCAATGCAACCGGGAGGTGTGTGGTGTACTGGGAAGAAGTTCCATTGACAAAAAAAGTTGCAAAGCAGAAACATCGAAATATACACTGAAAAACGGCTTCAGAAATTCGATGCAGAAAGGACGGACAGCGAAGAAACGCACTTATGCCCTCCGCTCAATACGGTTGAGCTTCCTAGCAGTAACAGCATTATTCCGCGTATTCTGCCCTCTGACCGGCAAGCCCGTGGCATGCCGCCGGCCGACATAACTCCCAATATTCTTGTGGTGCGCAATGTTGTCGCGCATGGTGCGCCGCAGCTCGCCCTCGAAGCGCATATTGCGCAGCGTGTCCTCGGGTGTCTCGGGCGTGACTGGGTACGGCGGCAGGCTGGTGCCGGGCGGCGGCGGCTGGTAGTCCGGCGCGGCGCGCGGGAAGGACGGGAGCGGCGCGCTGGTCTGCGGGGCGGCGAGGAAGGACTGCAGGCCGACGACCTGCTGCTGCGAGAGCTGGCTCACTTTGAGCTTGGAGTGGATCTGGAAGCGCGCGCAGATGCGTTTGGAGACGACGGGCCCGACGCCGTAGAACCGTTGCAGCGCGAACTGGCGAAATAAATAAATAAAAGTGTGTACATTTTTATTGAAATAGACATTTGAAGGCTTACATGTACACAGTGCGCGTCGGGCAGCAGCGTGCCCAGGATGAACACCATCCTGTATTTCGGGACGCGAAACGACGAGAGGAAGAGGTGCTGTCGGCTGCGCCCGGCGACGCGACGCACCTTGGCCTTCTACTTTCTCCGTACTTTCAACTTCAGCAACTACAATGGCGTCAAATGGACAGGAGAAGCTGCGGCAGGTGGCTCTGGAGAAGCAGCGCAAGGAACTGCAGGTCCGTAACGCTTTATTTCTTGAAAATGAGCATCCACTGAACAGTAACATAGGTCCGTAATATAACACCCAGCATGATAATCACTGTATTAATAAACTCAACAATTGCGCTCCAGGATGAATTCGAGCGCAAGAAAGCAGCGCTGATCCAGGAAACGGAGAAAGCGCGTCCGTCGGCGCAGCGGTTCGTCGGCCAGAACGACTCGGTCGAGGACACGCTCAAGCAGTCGACTATCGGTCTTGTACATCTCGAAGACTTTATGCAACGGCGCAAGGAGTTGGAAGAGGCCAAGGCGCGCGAAGCTGCAAGGACGGACGAACTCAAGTGCGTACAATTCGGTCGGGGTGTCGCAGCCGCATAGGTCGCTGTTCGCGCCCGGAAACGGCTGCCTGATGCTCATGACTCTCGCTCTCATGGGCTGCGACACCCCGTCGTGCACACCATATGGCGAATGCTAACGGTTGTAGCACATCCCTGACGATATAGGGAAGAGAAGCGCGTCAAGAAGCGAAAGAAGACTGCCGCTGTCAAGTCCAAGCTGTCCTTTGCAGACGACGACGGCGATGCACCAGAGAACGACGAGGAGGAAGAAAGTCAGTAAATATTCTCCCTTCGAGTTATTATTATTCAGCTTCACTGAGGACAACTGAACTTGCAGACCGCAAGCGCGCGAAACTGGGCAAGAACCCCACCGTGGACACCTCCTTCCTGCCCGACCGCGAGCGTGAAGAGCAGGAGCGGCGCGAGCGCGAGGAGCTGCGGCAGGAGTGGCTGAAGAAGCAGGAGATGATGAAGGACGAGGACATCGAGATCACGTACAGCTTCTGGGACGGGAGCGGGCACCGCAAGACCGTCATGGTGCGCTTTCTCTTTGCGGCCGTGCTGTCTGCTCGCTCACATCTGCATAGTGCAAAAAGGGCCACGACATCGCGACGTTCCTCGACCGCTGCCGACAGCAACTCCCCGAGCTGCGCGGCGTGAGCGTCGACAACCTCATGTACATCAAGGAGGACCTCATCATCCCGCACGTATGTTCATTCCCTAGTTCTTCAGCGCGCCGTTAGCTGACTGCGCTCGATTTCAATTGCAGCATTACACGTTCTACGACTTTATCGTGAACAAGGCGCGCGGCAAGTCCGGGCCTTTGTTCAACTTTGACGTGCACGACGACGTGCGGCTGCTGGCGGACGCGACGGTCGAGAAGAACGAGTCGCACGCGGGCAAGGTCGTCGAGCGCAGCTGGTACCAGAAGAACAAGCACATCTTCCCCGCCAGCCGCTGGGAGGTGTTTGACGCGCAGAAGAACTACGGCAAGTACACCATTGCCTGACACAGTCCAAGTCTGGCAACTTGTGTGTATCCTCATTCTATCTAATGCCATGTCTGCCTTTGTATATGTACCTGGCCAGTTCCTTTTGTCGATTGACAATAGCAACCGATCGGTTCAGTGGCAACTGAACAACGCGCCGGCGATATCCGCGCTCTCTCCTCCCGCGCTGCCCGTGCACAATCGTCATTCCCGTTTATCACATTTTCTTTTGTCGTTCCTTACCGTACCCTCATACATCAACGCCCTCATCATCACAACACTGCGGGCCCATATTCCGCAAAACATCTACGTACAGTAAACATTCAGCATCATGGCGCAAGCGCAGGACTCTGCGCTGCGTGGCGAGAACACGATCCGACTTGCAAAGGCGCGTGGCCGGCATCCCAAGCCCGCTGTTCTAACTTTACTTTATTAGTGCACAGAAGACGACGAGCTGAGCGCGAACCGCGAGCTGGCGCGCGCGCACGGGGCGGTGGGCGACCGCGTCGTGCTGGTCAACGCGGTCAGCGCGCGGCTGCGCGCGATGCTCTCCGAGGCGCGCATTGGCGCCTCGGGCACGATCACCCACACCGCGCTCAAGGACAAGGAGAAGGGCAGGGAGAAGGCCCTGGCGCGCCTGCCGAACGGCTTTGCCAATGTGCGTACATACCAGGCATTTTCAAAGCGAAGTTATATTGACCATTAACTATTTCTTTTCCTTTTTGTATGCGCGTTATATTACAACCCTGGCTACGCTCGCTCTGCACTCAAAGAACCCGCCAGCGTGGCTGGACGAGCGCGCGCCGGGCTGGGCGCTGCGCGGCTGGCCGGACGGCCTCCCGCTGAACAAACCGATCTCGGCGTGGTCGAGCCCGCAGCTGTACAGCGTGCTCGCGATGCTGCTGCAGGCGCGCATCGTGCTCGCGCACCCGTCGCTCACGCCCGACGGGCCGATCCGCGCGCCGCAGGACGTCGAGCCGCCGCGCGCGCGCCCGCGGCGCTCGGGCTCCGCCGCGCCGAGCGTCGCGCCGGAGAGCGACAACGACGAGAGCGAGGTGCTCGGCCTGCTCGAGCCCACGCTCGCCGACGTGCGCGGCGCGTCGCCCGGCGCGCTGAGCGTGCCCACCGACGCGGGCAGCGCGACCATCCCGCCCAACTCGCCGCGCGCGCCGGACGCGGAGATGGACCGCACGACGATTGCTGCCAGCGCGTCGCCGCAGAACTCGAAGGGCAAGGGCAAGGCAAGGGCGAAGCAGCCCGTCAGGGCGCGCATGAAGGCCAAGGTGGCGCCGCAGCCGCGCGCGGCGCCCGTCATACGCGTCGGGGACGGCGCGGAGAGCGAGGCGGCCGACTCGGATTCGGACGGCGGCCGCGCGTCGCCCAGCGAGGAGAGCGAGGAGAGCGACGACGAGCAGAGCGACGAGGAGGAGGAGCAGGAGCAGGAGCAGGAGGAGACGCCCGAGCCGCCGTCGCCCGCGGCATCAAAGTCCAAGCCGCCGTCGCCAGCCAAGTCCACGGCGTCGAAACGCGAACGGCCTGCGGACGACGCTGCAGAGGGCCCGCCGGCGAAGAAGCACAGGCGGTCGCGCTCTGGTATCGACGCCGAGGAGAAGGCGCGGCTTGCTGAGGAGAAGAAGCGTTTACGCGAGGAGGAGCGGCAGCGGAAGAAGGAGGCGAAGGAGGCGGAGCGCAAGGCGAAGCTCGAGCGGCGCGCTATGAAGGAGGCGGCCAAGGAGGCTGAGGCGCTGGCGAAAGAGGACCGCGAGCGGCGGCATGTCGAGGTGCGTCCATTGTTCACCTTTGGCATTTCCTCCTATTGCTAATTGCGATCTTCCACTTGCAGGAGATGAAAGAGTCCCGGAAGCGCATGAGCGTCGCCCCCTCCGAAGCGGGGAGCGAAGAGCGCGAGAGCAAGCGCAGGAAACTCAAGTGACGTTGGATCTTGGACATGGATATCTTGACTTTGACTCTGGCTTTTGGCTTCTGGATGCTGGATGCAGACACTGTGGATTTATCTCGTAGCATATGATATGCTTTATACGGCTTGCTCGCGCACACGGGAATTGCTTAATAACCGGTACTCGATGCGGTTGAAGGTCGCCTGGGAGGGCACAGCACGAGAGGGATTCACGAACGAGCACGTAGACCTTCGAAAGGGGTACTGCCAGCAGGACAGCAGAATCGTCTTGATAAAAATTTTCAAGTCTGGTTGACACGATGGCGCGCGTGAGCGGTCGCGCCAGAAATATCACCGGTCCTCAAGAAGTTCAGAATTCGAAGTCGATAGTAAGGCACGCTGCCAATTTCACCAGCCCATTTTGGGCGATGCCATTGTTCGTGTCGAACTCGCGCAGTCCTAATATTGTTCTTGAGGTGACTTCGTCACGCCGAACCAGTGTTGGCCCGGGAAGCACGATGAACGCATCTGCATATACACATCGCGGCGGAGGTCACGCTGCAGATTCGCTGCTGCAGCGGGGGCAACGATGGGTACCAGTAGTCGCTGCCGTGAAGCGCAAAAAGCAGGAGCAATACTACGAATTAAGCAATTGAAGTGTATATTTCGCAATTACTACATACCACGGCTGCTGGGTGGGCACAAAAACCGCGTTGCGTTGCAGGAGGCAGACCCACGGTGGTAGCAAATTCTCACGGCTATGGCGGCCGCACGAGCTTGTCTGGTAGTAGGGTGTTGACACCCAGGACCTCCTACACGGCGTTGGAACCACTGTGCTCCTAGACGGCGAAGAAACGATAACCGTCGGTTGTCCTGGTGTGCAAGCTGAGATGAAGCTGGCCACGTCGTCATCGAAGAGTTTGGCACCTACACATCCAATAGAAGGTTAGTTGGGAATAGGAATGTGAGTCAAATACTGCAGTCTTCGAAGATACAACTAGGAGGAACGAGTCAGCTTGAAAATGCTCAGAGCCAGTATGCCCGCACTGACTGCACGGACCGAAGGGGCCGTATTCAAGTAACATGTGCATCAATATGCTTAGGGCGGGAAGGACTCGGACGAGCGCATAGCATATGCAGCCTCGCAGCGGGAAGCGTTCGGCGGCCCACGGTAAGTTATAGCATTATGATTGAGCATGGTCGCCGGTGGTTGGACGCCGGTCTGTGCCGTGTCATTACTTGTTGCCCGCCACTATGGCTACGCCGCAGACCTCCCACATACCACCGCTCGCGGATATTACGCCGAGCTACGGTGCTACCTCCTCGTCTTCTACCCTACCTCTCTGTGGCCCCGCCCGCAGCGATTGTGTCGCTCTATCTCCTGCGCCGGAGCCGGCATGGCGTGCCCGTTTACGCCTTGACCAAAGTCCGAGCATACTGCCGGCTAGCCCGAGGGCCCCCTTCAAGCGTTCGCGTTCGTATTCTGAGACGTCTTCAAGTTCTGCTCGGCTTGAGAGCCCCCGAAAGACTCAGCCGTTTGTTTTAGAGCAACTCGACGATCTTCCGACTCCCGTGACGCCGTGCTGTCTGGTCTTATTGTATGGCAACTCCCTCGATGTGTTGGAAACACTCCCAGACGCCAGTAGCGACAGCCAGGCCCGTCTGCTGAAGTTCATCGCTGGCTTCATTCGCATGTACGGCTTTGTGTGCACCTACGGCTTCAACAGCATGCCACTGGAGCAAGTCCGTGCGGTTGTGCAGCAGGATCCTGCGCTATCAGCCGTTCTACGAATCGCATTCGAATCTACCTATAAGGTCTATCCCCTCGTATTGAGCCGAATTGTCCGCTATGGTGCGTTGAAGCAACCCCGTCAGAAAGCGTATCTGACACACCAGTACTGCAGTTTGCCTGGGCCCGCCGGACTACAAGTCGCCCAAGAGCGTCCATTTTGCACCAGAACCCATGTTCGTTGAAGCTGAAGACATCGAGGAGCCCGAGCCCGAGCCTTCGAACATTCGTACTTTGTCTCCCAACTGCATCCGCACATTCGACGTCGACAAGCTGTCGCGTATGCCCAATCCCTTTTCCAGTGACACCATGGTGATCCTTGTTTGTTCCTTCTGCGAGAAGATGGTGCACCTTGGCAAGGCTCTGGATGGCGAACTCCGTATTCTTCAGCTCGTTCTAGATGTCATGCTGGAACACGAGCTTGTCCAGCCACAGGGGCTTCTTGGTCTTAATGAAGCGGAGTTGGGCGACATGCTCCGTCGAGATCCTGCATTTTCAGATATACTCAGACGCCTTGTCCTCGAGAAGTGGACCATGTTTGGTAAAGACTTTCCCTTGGTTTTGCGTCACAGTGCGTTCCAATCTCTGGCTCACACTGGTCGCTCATTTTGCTTTCTTCAGTTTTTGTCTTGCAGAACACGTCGTGATCCATCTTTAGGAAACGCCTCAGCTCAATACTAGCCAATTGCACAATGAAGCCCCTGTTCTATTTGACGCGTGACGTATGACGAGGCGTGACGTACTAGTCCTGACGGAGAAGCTGACATCTTGACAGAAGCTGACATAACGTGATGTTGCTCATTTCTGCCTCTCCCCCTTACTCTGAACCCTCAGGAAAAATATGGTAGCTTTTATAGGGTCTTAAAAACCTATTGCTCAAGAAACTATAGGTGTATGTACTTTTAGACCAGAGCAATAAACGGCATCAACTGCCCAGTTGGGTTGATGTGGCATTGATTCCATGGTGTAGCTCATGGAGTAAGTCCCTTGGGCTTGAGACTTCCCAGGGTAAATTCAGAACATCAATAAAGGCTTAAATTAATTTCTCCGGAAGTCCTGGTGAAAGGGACGGTGAACAATGGAGTTAGATGACGGCCTCCGGAGCCTTGTCAGTTTCCCTATCGAACACCCGGCATCGGTCCTCTTCCATGGTTTTCCCCTCAAAAGAATTGAGCTCTTCAGTAAACATGTTCTCATTGAGGGCATAATAAACCTATGACAAGCCGAGGGTAGAGCAGCAACGGGAATGTAGTGAGATCAAAATGTGTCAGCTTCCCCGTCAGGACTAGTATGACGAGGCTCTGTTCCGACTCACCAGTGTCACGGAACAGGTTCGAACCCTTCCGCACCTAGCCTCGGGGCCGGCTTAGTCAAGCCGACGAAGCACGGGCTGAGAATTGGACCAGAATGCCGGTTACCGCTAGTCTGTATCAAATCACACCTGCCCGATTGAGAGCCCCCAATTCGGCTCTGGCCGTGATGCACGTGATCCAAAACGCGTCTGGTCTCGATGGCTGGGACCCAATTTCACCTCTTTTTTGGTGAGACTCAAGTGAGAATTGACCCTCAATGAAATTGGAAGCTCAGTCCGCGGGGTGTAGCTCATGCATCAAGCCATACAAGCCGTCCACCGGGTTAAGCGCCGTCCCCGGATCAGGGATTGCCTCCGAATTGGGGGCTCTCAATCAAGCTCCTCCCCACACCGGGGACAAAGGCTGTAATAGCATACCGTATGCTATTACCTTGATAGCATACGCAAAACATACGGCTCTTTGTGCCACGCTCGGAAAACAAAATCTTTTGGCCTCACAATGCAATTATAATTGACGATCACAAGTTCCAGCAGTCATTGCGACCCCATCAAGCCAGGATTCCTGCTACTTTCGATAGCTCTACATAACATTAATACTGCAAGGATGACAAACTCAAAGGCGAGCCCAATATATTTGACGGTGCTGAGCCCCCTCCCCTCTCAGCTGCAAGCCTGACGAGGAATGCTAAAGACTATTGTCACTGCACTTGCTGTCTGCTAAGTGAGTGGTTTGCACATCAGTCATTGCGCTTTTCCTATCAACATTGATCCCTTGAGGGCTCTCCCGTCATATCATACGGAGGTGCACCCGAGCAATGGGTTGTAGAGTGCCCGAAGGATGGTGAGGTATTCTCAGTCCAGCCTGAGTGGCACCTCCGATGCCTCGTGGAGGCTCCATTGTGTCGTCTGAGAGCCCGTGTGGCACCAATTCCGTGTGTTTTGCGTATGCTATCACGGTAATAGCAGACGGTATGCTATTACGACCTTTGCCCCCGGTGCCAGCGGTCGCTGCCCACGATCGCGTTAACCACTGTGGAAACGAAGATGAGAGGGGCGGGAGCAAATGAGAGATCCGGCGATTGATTCCGAAGTTAAGAGAGCGATGTGGGCAGCTAGACCGCTGGCGCCACAGTTTTTAGCGCCCAGTCGGCCGTGCATCAACCGACCGACCGCGCTGCAGCCGACCGTTCGGATATCAGTGGAAACCCCAATTAACGCGAAAATTGCACTCAGTTTTGGTAAATATGTATTTATAATTGGGCAAAATAGAAATTAAAAAAGTGTCCGATGGCAATCTCATTGCTCGCAACGGACTCCGAACGGTCGGCTGCAGCGCGGTCAGTCGGTTGATGCACGGCCGACTGGGCGCTAAAAACTGTGGCGCCAGCGGTCTAGCTGCCCACATCGCTCTCTTAACTTCGGAATCAATCGCCGGATCTCTCATTTGCTCCCGCCCCTCTCATCTTCGTTTCCACAGTGGTTAACGCGATCGTGGGCAGCGACCGCTGGGGAGGAGCTTGGCTCTAAATCAGAGGGGCGCGTATTGATGCAGACTTTACTTCGAACGATTATCTTCGAACATCAAAGTCTGCGAAGGAGACTAGGTTACCGCCGCTTTGGAACAAAAGGCGGGACAGCAATAAATACCCGCGGCTCACTCACGTTCTTGGCATCGCAGTTCTCTTCATGAGTGGCCCCCCTGGCAAACGCCCTGCTACCCCCCCGGGGAATACCCATCGACCTGGACAAGCAGTCCCCGCTGCGAGTTCCACAACGCTCGATAACCCGCCAGCGCAGCGTCGGGACGGTGATCCGCTGGTCGCAGCTCAGCCTACGGGTCAGATATCAACTACCACACTACGTATTCTAGTGTTAACTTACTCGGTGTCCGCAGACGTACCTCCTGAGAATCCTGCTCTTGCGCGCTTACTTTCCATCGAGGGCGCATTGATGCGCACGCCTACAGCCTTTTCTCACGAAACCCGAGTGTGCATGATGGCCGCGCTCACCACATGGATCAATCATAATGCGAACTCTGAGCTTGATGAACCAGCTCGCTGCGTTGAGGCAGTGCGCTCTATCCTGGGGGGCGTATCTCCGTCTGAGTTCCCAGTGCTGACCCAAGTGACGACATGCATCTTGGTACCATCTTGCAGAAGAACGAGAAGTTCTACGAGGACGTCCGTCTCCTCGTAGCTGCTTGTTTCGAACCGAAGACAGATGTGAGGATTTGGCTGCGCATTTGGGGCCACGTGGCGACAGTCCTTGAATACCGTACGTAATATTCCTTCCTGAGCAAGTGTTTTACATACTGATGATTTTTGACACCAGTGGCGTATAATCTGAAGATCGACGTCGGTGCGCTTGAATTCGAGTTACTCGTTCCGACTGGCTGACGATCTGACTATTTTCTTTCTTCGGCGAAATCAGAGGACGACTCGGAACCAGACGGTGCGTTTCAGCATCTCTCACGAGCCTTCGGTATTAAGATTGTGTAGAAGTCATTTCGGCTTGGCGTGCCCCCTTGCGCGGGTCGTCGCATTTCGATCTGCTGGCTGACATTCGGGAGAGACATCAGTCCAACGTCGCGAAGGATACTCAGCATTACCACAACAACGTCACAATGCTCCAGAGCTCTGGCACCGGGAAGTCGCGCAACGTCGATGAGACGTCGCCCTATGTCGCAAAAGTTGCAGTTGCCTGATCATCGCAGGCACTGCGGGTCAGAGGTCATATGAGCCCGATTCGGGTGTATCGAGCCCCGTCAACGCCGCTCAGCGGGCGGGGGGGTTGGACCGGACTGAACCAGAGCCGGTCAGCGCCGATCAGAGTTTCGCGGTGCACTGACCGACTCCTTTCCGAAAGTATCAACATTCGCTGAGGGCCTGATCCTCTCTGAAGGACGCCTGACAGTCAATACTGTGGAAGTGTACAAAATAAAGAGCGTTATATTGATTACAGCAAGTCTGGAACGGACAAACGGTTGAGTCGAAGGAACATATCGTTGCCACCGATGCTATCCAGCAGGTAGAAAGTATCCTCTGGGCCGCCAAATGCAGGACATACAAATGCACCACGTACAAACCGTTCGGGCTTCATGAACTCGATGCTGGGCAGCTCCTTGAAGACGCGGCACCC
>NCVV01000011.1:47034-192311 GCA_002092955.1 Auricularia auricula-judae
GCATGAGCAGCTGAAGACGCGCTGGCTCGTGCTCCGGCTCTTCCAGGAGAACGCAGTCATGTCGTGAATCGTGCTTCTGCCACGTTTCCGAGCAGCGGAGGATATCACGCGCGCTGCGGAAATCTTCGAGCGATGAGTACTGAATGTACAAGCACTTGTGGACGTCGATCTGAATAGTTGATCAGTATTGCAGAGCGAGAGATGCATACTTTTAGCACCTTGATGTTGCCCGTAAGACCGCATGCAAGCTGGGGGTAATTGTTGCCGAGGTAGTCGCGAAGGCGCGACTCGAGGTTCCGGAACAGGGGATCGCCGCTGAGGAGCTGCTCAACGTCAGCAACATGCGTCCAGCGCCGTGATGAAGATCCCAGGGAGGCTGAGCCGCTCTCAACATCCGCGTCATCTGACTTCTCGTTGTCGGACTCATTGGTAGGTGAATCATCTAACGCGGCTGAAGCAGCCGCCTCAGCCTCATTGACGGCCGTCCGAATCTGCGCAACGGCCTCAGCGTAGACGTCCTGTCGGGTCATCTACAACGCTGTCAACACCGCAAGGGGTATCTGGAGGTTAGTGCACACCTGCTTCGCGGCATCACGTCCGTTCGTGCGTTTGTATTGTTGCTTGACCTCTTGTATGAAGCCTTCTCCGGTACGAGTTGTCTGGTTCTCAAGGGCACCTTTAGACTGGATACTCGATATTACGTGCGAAGCAAAGTGCTGCTTGAGGAAGTCAAACGATTTGCCATGATCGTTGGTCACTTTCTGCTTAGGGATAAGATGATTCTCAAACACGAGCGTACACACACGCACCTTGCACCAGTATTGATATTTCTTCATGATAGTCGTATCAAGGTAGGTCATTTGCGCGGTGGAAATGCAGCAAAGGCTGGCCATGACACGATACGCCTGGTACCACGAAATGCACTGAACGAGCGACGAGTTGTCAGGCATGACCTGCACAATGCTCGGAAGAACACTCTGTCAACCAAGTCAGTTTCTCAGAGTTCGAACCCAATCTGTACGAACATGGGCCATAGAATTGAAGGTGTTGCCATCGGAGAAATCTACCTCGGAAAGGCGCTTGCTGTCACCATGTCCAAAGTGAATGAGTCCGGGCCAGCGCGGCATACGGCTCATATTGAAGTCGACCTGCATCGCGAGCTTGTGTTCTTCGAGATGTCCATGAAGTACACCCCAGAGGTGATAGCCAAACTTCCCCAAATCGTCTGTGTGCAGGACATCGTACGCGTATGCAGCGTATGGATCTGAATGGCTGAATGCCCAGAGAAAGTTCTGGATGCGTGGTCAGCTGCAAACGAGATGTATTTGTTGAGAAAGAATACCTTTATCAAGTGCAAGCCGTGCTGCTGCAGGATGGCTTTGCGTTCTTGAGGTGGCGCCGAGAGTGCTTGTTCTACCACCTCTTTCATCCATTCCGATGTGCGGGCGCGGGCGGTGGTGGTTAGAGACGACAGGTCGCCTTTGTAGATGAGGCACTTCGGACATGGGTGGTCCGCAGTTGCAGCGCGGCATCCACAAAAATACGCAGCTTCTTCGGCATCCATCGACTCAATAACAATGCATGGATGCAAGGTGTGCTGCTGCTGATCACCGCATCGCATGAAATGCCCGACTTGATTGGGCACCAAGCAGGAGCGGAAGATGCGCTCGAGCACCGCATCGTAGACGCGGCGCTTGTACAGTGCAAATTCACCCTCATCCGCGGGGGTTTTGTTCGTTGGATCGAAAGGATCGAGAATCTGAGCGACGAATGATCTGCATTAGGATAATCACAGGACTCAAGGGTGCAACGCACAAGAGGCATGTAGCCAACAAGAACGCCACCACCATTGCCCGAAGCGTTGCGGATCCCGCAAGGCTGCCATAGCGGCCGAAGAACCATCGGGTGCATCTTGACCTTGTTCGTGACGCGGCATTTGTCAAGCCAAATATGTAGTGGGAGAACATAATGTTTGGGGCCGAGTTCAGTCTGGTTGATGAGCGTTAATATGATTTTCACACATACAATCAGGGATTGATACCTCAATATCCCACCAAGTATCTGCCGAATTGGTCTCGTCAATCAGGCGGTCCTCCTTCCCATCCTCACAATAGTATTTCCGTGTTGAATGCCATATGTGCGTCTTGGCAAGCACTGGGTCCTTCGTGAGCGAGACGCACCAGCGCCACGGGTCCCGGAATAGGAACTGGTGTGTGTACATCTTGCCACGGTACTTGACGGACACCTCGCCGAATTCAAACTGCAGGCCTGTGAGTCGAGTGGATAGGCAAAGAAGAATTACTTGCATCGGGGACATAACTGCGTGCTTGTTCAAGCGCCTTGATGACATCGTCATATGTCCTGAACGAGACTCGAGCGCCGTCACGGGACCACGAGTGGTGGAGGTACAATAATAGTGAATTGACGTCGGTGCGCGACATCAGAGTCTTGACAATAAATTCTGCGAACTCGAAGTCCTCCTTCGATGCAAATGGTGCCCATGGACACTTTGGCTTTGATGGGAAAGAATCAGAAGCTGGCATATTCGACGGCGCAGAAGTCGAGGATGGGGTGGGGGCGGCAGACGATGTAGATGTGTCTGAAGACTCTGGCTCCTCGGGATGCTCAGTATCCTCGGGTGTGAGCGGGATGATCTCTGGCTGGCGGCCACTATTGGGGTGGAATTCGATGCGTATGTAGGCGCGAGGGTGACGCGGCGCCTCGTGTGAAGCTGCATCAGGAGCAGGTATATCAGAGCGGTGCACATCCGCGCTGCTCATGTTATCGTCTAGCCATACCGTCAATGTATATTATCCTCATGATATTGACCACTTACTGTGCAGACACTCTATACCCTCCATGGCATCTTCCGCGACGTTAGACACCATACGAGGCCCCTGTTTGCGAGTAATGAGCACATTGACCGAACGCGGAACACAATACACATACCATGTCGTCAACGGCCATCTCGGGAGGCGTATCGTCTCTATGACTCTGTAACGAGTTCTTGACTGCTTGCTCATGCCGCTCCTTGCACTTCCTGAAATGGGACGAGAAGCCGCGCGGCTTGAGGTTTTTGCGCGGGCAATAGTCGCATGCCCGCAGCTCTGTTGCTCCTCATTTACCCTTTGACATTGGGATGGAATGTTGGCTGCGACGAGAAGAGTCAAACTGGCTGAGTTTGTTGACTCCACAGTCTGAAGCTTAATCCGTGACATCATCATTGGTACACTATCCACGAACACATTTTTAGGATGGGCAGCAGCCGCAAGAAGCAGCTCGAAGAGACCCAGGCGAGCAACGCCAAGGTGAGCCAGAGTCCCTGTGACCTGTGTTGATGCTGACGGTAGTAGCTACAGAAACGTGTTGCGCAGCTACAGAATGCTGTGCGTCCGACATTGAGTCGTCATGTGCCGCTGCTTGGATCCTGACCCGGTCTTTAGCTCGTTTCTGTCCAAGAGCAGGCAAATGAGGCATCTGAGGGTCGGGAGGACGCTATCCGACAGCTAGCAGAAATTACCAACGAACGGAACGCGCACTCGAGCAAACGGCGCACCCGCAGCGAACGGTCCGACACATCCGACGGGTCCGATAGCGAGAACCAGCCTCCCGCAAAGCGAGTAGAGACTGACGTGGACCGGGATACGCCCAGCAAGGCCGTCGTCAGCCGCGTTCGTGACGCTGCTGTCAAGTTTGCGCTGGTGTACGGCTTTTGGTTTGCAGATCGCGATGTACTCGGCACGTCAGATTATCCGTACCGACGCGACTACGACGAGTCAAAGCGTTTCGTAGAGCTGCCTGACCAGGATGCAACTACGAAGAGGCTTGCTCAGGGGCAAGCACATGAATTGTGCCAGCTCTTACCGATGGACCTCCGTCATAGACGCTCGGAGCTGTGGTTTGCAAGCGAGGTGCGCACCGCACACCATCAGCTGAATCTACAAAACTTGATGCAAGATCTAGTTCCATCAGGCCATGCGTCATCAGGTGTCAAACGGGGCCACTCGGACGCGCTCTCACCCGAACGAGATCCTTGGTCCAGAGATTGCGGCGCTGCTGGGCGATGTCGACGATTCTGGCCACCACATGAAGTTCAAGCACTTTGCCGTCCGAATCGGCTACCAGCCACCGACAGAGAAGAGTCCCGCGCGGTATTCAGCCTTGCGCTGCCCGATCCTACATCGCCCAGAAACGGGAACCTCCCCGGATACGATCTTCCGCAGCGTCGAAGTTAAATGTGTACGTCGGTTCTACTGGGAATAAGATGAGTAAGGTGATGTCCGGCCTGGGATTCTCCCAGGACGGTCCGGGAGACGGAATGTATGCAGATCGGAGTTCAGCCGATTGCTGACGCTCTCGGCATGAACCCCTCAACTAGGGAGCCCTCTCAGTCAGCACAGGAGCAGCCAAGAGGTCCAGATTCCAATCAATTATCACAGTCTCATACTCTCAGCCCAGTCTAGGCTCCATATTTCGTGTATATAAGGTTCTCTGTAGTTCTCAGGTTCTCCAGCAATCCCAGAGCGATTGGCTCACCTCAGAAGTCAGGAACAGTCAGAAGAGACTGTTTAGCTGACGTTTGGATCGATTCTCAGCGTCTCTCATCGTCCTCAGCGTCTATATCAGCTCCATTGTAGTCGGATTAGGCGGCCAACCTATCCAAGACTATATACACCTTGCAGACCACTCTCACTCCCTTCAGACCAGTATATAGCACTTACCTGCCCATCACAGTGGTGACCACCGCAGGGAGTGGGAATCTGCATTTTTAGGGCCTTTACAGTTCCATTCTGGCCCGCGGAGGACCTGCTTCACAGCCGTCTTCCTCTCAAGCTACCAGGTCATCTCAACGAGGCCGATCAGCTTCTCTACCATCGACTAGTGCAACCCGAGCGCTACCAGCCCGCGGAGAATCAACCGCGCATCGTCTCAACCCGGGACCACCACACTCAGGCGCCCGGACTTTCGTCCACGAGCCGTCACCCACTCTCAACCTCAGACGTCTGAAGCAAGTACTCGGAGAACTACCCGAGAACCCGGCGAGCCGTCCTATTCTCACGCAAGGACGCCGGCAAGCCCTCATCGAAAGAGATCCGCCAAATTCGCCGCAAGTCTCGCCGCTAGCCACTCCACCAGCAGCCGCGACACTTGAAATACGCTCGCCGGAACCTCAGTCGCCGGAAAACCCAGTCGAGCAGCTCATCGACGACTCGTTCTTTGAGCTCTCGTGATTCAACACACCGCTTGAGTCTCCAGAGCTTCCCTCTATCGTGGATTTTCTCGAACAGTTCGAAGATAGTGAACTCTTCAGACACAAGCGCGAGCAAGAGAATCCGCAAACCCAGCATTCTCCACGCTCCCTGTTCGAGCAATCGCCACCGCGCTCGCCGAGTCCGCAAATCGTACCGCAGATCCCACAAGCATCAGTACCTGCACCAACAACCGTCAAAATGGCCACTACTGCAGTCACTATGCCGCTTCCGAACGACAAGTCCGCCCCGCGATGGGACGGCGACTATCGAACGCTCACACAGTTCCTGTTGGACTACAAGCGCGTCGCTGACGCGGCGACATACACCGATTATCAGGCGATCAAAGCATTCATCAACTACATTCCGGAGTATCTGCGCGGGGACGTACAAAACTATGAGGAATTCAACCCTCCTCGCGATCCTAAGCAGCCCGACGTCGATCTGAAGGGCGACTGGGACGCGTTCAAATCGCGCCTATACAAGGACTTTCCGCGTGCGGTTCAGGCCGGCGGGTACACGCGCCCCGAGTTCTGGGAATTCTCAGCAAAGAACTTCAATCGAAGCCTGCGGACGGAGGATGAGCTCGAGAGCTTCGCGCGCGAATTGAGACGGTACACTACCTTGCTAATTCGCGATGGAAACCTCTCCGCGGGCGACGCTGGTTCAGTGTTTGAAGAAATACTGTTCAACAACCACGGTGAGCCTTTTAGGAACGAATTGCACCGGCAGCTAGGCCGCAAACACACCTATACGATCGACGAGGTGTTCGACGTCGCTCGGGAATACGTCAAGTACGACAAGAAGAAGAAGTTCTTCTCGCCGGAGCTTGCAGCGCTCGTCGCGAACCGCGACGCGCCTCTCGCAGCACAACCGGCAGCCTCGGGTGGGTATCCCGCAGAGTTGGCAGCCGCGCTCGCACGTCTCTCACCGCCGCGTGAGCCCGCGCTCGCCGCGATGACGGCGCAAGCCTCGTTCGTGAGCGCGCCCGCGCCTGACCCGAACGCCGCTATAATGCAGCAGGTTTTGCAAAGCCTGCAGAACCTGACTGCCACGATCGCAACTCAGTCAGCGAACGCTGCAAACGGAAACGCAGGTCAGAACTCACCTCGCAACAACGGCGGCGCACCGCGCGCGCAGCGCTTCTCCCGAAACGACGGGAACGGAGGCGGCTGGGGACCTATGGAAATGTCAGGCAAGATACGGTGCTATTACTGCGGCGGCCCGCACATGCAGCCGAGTTGTGAGACGTTGAAGGCGGACCTGGCGCGCGGGCGTTGCATTCGCAACCAGATGGGATACGTCGTCTTTCCGAACGGTGACCGCATCATCCAGACAAGGGAGATGACGGCTGCACAGCGCGTGGATCACTTCAATAAAATCTACCCGGAGTTCGAGCAGAAAGTGAAGGCGGGATCAGCTGCGACAATGCTGGTGCACGTTGCGGACTCACCGACGTTGCCGGCGTTCAACAAACCAACGTTCGAGTCCAGGGAAGCCGAGGAGGCATGGCAGGACTTCGCAAAGCGCGAGGTGTTTGCCTATGAGCAGAAGCGCCAGGAAGTCGAAGGGACCCAGCGCCGCGAGGGACTACGCAGCCGCGACCGGTCAGCCGAGCGCAGGCAAGAAAGCACACGGAAGGACGAACAGCGCAAGGAGAAGGGGTCCAACGAGGAGCCCAGGCGCAGTGTGCGCTTCGAGGAGAAAAAGAAAGCTGAGGAGTCCGCCACAGCCGCGCGGCGCGCGTTTCCGTCAGCCACGATCGAGGAAGTCGAGGACGACGACGCACCGAGACCCCGGTCTAGCTTGCCAGCGCAGCATGACCGTCCGCAATTCAAGATACAGTCACCATTGGAATCCGAAGGCCTAGGAAAGCTCATTGGCGAGCGGATTTTGGACACAAAGGTGGTACTCACGGTCAATGAGATCCTGGCACTTTGCCCGAGCGTGCGGCGGTATTGGAAGGACAGCAGCACCTCGCGCCGAGTGGGCGTGAACATGCTCGAAGACGCCAGCGCGAGCTCCAGTGTGCAAGATGACAGCGCACAGGTCTTCCGGTATCGCGTGCTGGGAGAGGACGGCGTCTCGCGGGATCAGATCTCCGCCGAGCGAATCCTGCCTCTCCGGTACCTGGATTGCCGGATCGGCCGGATAGAGGCCGAGGGTGTCATTGACGGCAGCGCGCAAATTGTTATCGTCAGCCAACGATTGTGGGAAAGCATTGGCAAGCCCATAGACCCGACGCACATTATGAAACTCGAAGCTGCCAACAACACGAACTCACGCACGCTGGGCCTGCTGGCCAATCTGGCCGTCAACATCGCCGGCATTGAACTGCTGCTCCAGGCGCACGTTGTTGAAGACGCTCCGTTTGACCTGCTACTGGGACGCCCTTTCTTCGCACTCGGCCGTACCATCGAGGAGACGCGCGCGCAGGGCGACTCGTTCATCACCATTCACGACCCGAATTCGGATCTGGCGGCTAAAATTCCAACGAAGGAGCGCAAGGTCATACCGCGCCCGCCGCCGACGTCTCAGCACCCGGGTTTTTGAGGGGGGAAGGACACGGCGATGTCAGGCAGGCTGAGTCGCCTGCCGCGTACCTTCCCGAAATCTTCTTTGCCCTGGCTCATCAGTTCCACGGCGCCCTTTCAGAACACAAGTGCCCCGCGAATGCGCATCCCCTCGGGCAGTCTCTCGTCTATCTCACACTTTCTACGGCACTCTACGGTCTTCTTCGTATCTCGGCGCTCCTGTTTGTCAACTACCGCACGCTCGCAATAATTACGCTCGTCCTGGGCGCGTTCTTCTTGTACGACTGCGCGCCGTGCTCTGTGACTCGACCAGCGCCTTCCGCAGCCACAATTGGTTTCATTAAGGCTGAAGAAAGCTGTGAAATAGCGGACACGGCGGCGACGACCATGGACAACGACTCGTTCTTTGTGTACATTCAACCAGAAGCGCTGGAGCCGCCGGAGAACGCGGCAGCCGTAGTCTCGCAGTTCTCAACCGCGGCTCAACAGGCTGACGAAGCGCGCCCTGCGAATTTGGACCGCAAAATGGATGGCAATCGACGGCAGGTGCGCGACTCGACACCGTTGCGCGTTCCGTCCGGTCCACGACCAGACGCCGGTCGACCAAAGAAACCGTACAAACCAGTTGCCAAGAAGGTCAAGCCTACGTCAGAGCACATGCCGGAGGAGTTCCGTGTTGTACGAACGCGGCCCGCAGATTGTATGAACGACCTCCCAGACCTGCCGACTCATCCGCCGCAATGGCTGCCTCACACCGCGCATCTCACGCGAGAACGAATGGACGACTTCAGATTGGTCAAGGACGGTTTTCTGTGGCCGGAGGAGGTCAAGTTGTTTGAGTTTCTAATCGACTACCATCAAGAAGCTTTTGCCTGGACAGAGCTCGAGCGCCGTCAGTTTCGCTCGGAGTACATTCCACCTATCAAATACCCGGTCATCCCGCATGAACCATGGGCGGATCGCAGCAGGCCCATACCACCGGGGATTCGAGACGAGTTGATCAAGCTACTCAAAGCGAAGATTGCGGCAGGTGTCTACGAGCCATCAAGTTCGTCGTACCGCTCGGGCTGGTTCTGCGTAGTCAAGAAGGACGGCAAATCTCTACGGATAGTACACGACCTACAGAAGCTCAACAGTGTCACCATTCGCGACGCAGGGACTCTGCCGTCGCCGGACGAGTTCTCCGAGAATTGCGCAGGACGCACTTGCATCGGTGCTTTAGATCAGTTCAGCTCTTTCGATCTCCAGCTGGTGGACCCCGCTTCGCGAGATTTCACGACTTTCCAGACACCGATTGGTCCGTACCGCCTCGTATCACTTCCTATGGGATGGACGAACTCCGTGGCCGTACAACACGGCAACCTCACCTTTGTTCTCGCGCCTGAAATTCCCGATCACGTACAAGCCTTCATTGACGACGTTCACCCGCTGGGTCCTTGTTCTTACTACTACAGACCCGACGGCAATTTCGAGACCATTCCGGAAAACAATGGGATACGCAGGTTTATCTGGGAATACGCGCAGACTTTCAACAGGGTTGTACAGCGTTTGCGGCATGCAGGGGCATCGATTTCCGGCAAAAAGGCGCACATTTGTGTACCGGAAACAGTCGTCACCGGTTATCACGTATGCTACGAGGGACGGAAACCGCTGCAGCATAACACTCAGCGTGTTGCAGACTGGTCAGCATGCGAAAACCAGTCCGACGTACGTGCTTTCCTGGGGACGGCGGGCCTATCTCGCATTTGGATCAAGGATTTCGCTCTCATCACAAGGCCGCTAACGAATCTGATCAAGAAGGACATACCGTTTGAATTCGGCGACGATTGCCACACTGCGATGATCGCGCTGAAGGCCGCGGTAGCTTCTGCGCCGTGCTTGAAGCCTATTGATTATCTGTGCGGCCGCGAGGTTATCCTGGCCGTAGATTCCTCGGTAATTGGAGTCGGGTTCATCCTACTGCAGCTAGGAGAAAAGGGCGAGCGGTTTCCCTCAAGGTACGACAGTATCGCCTGGAATGAGCGCGAGGCACGGTACTCTCAACCAAAGCTCGAGTTGTACGGTCTATGGCGTGCGCTATGGGCCGTGCGCATCTGGATTGTAGGACTGCCCTTGCTGTCCATGGAGGTCGACGCGAAGTTCATCAAGGGCATGCTCAATAACCCTGATGTTCAGCCAAACGTCGTTATAAACAGATGGATCGCGGGGATTCTACTTTTCAACATCAAGCTCGTTCATGTTTCCGCCGATCTTCACAGGGCCGCGGATGGCCTTTCGCGACGGCGACCTTCGCCGCTTGATCCTCAGGAGACAGATGACCATGAAGAATGGCTGGACGCTGCGCTCGGATTATGGGCTGGTGCTTGGCTGGAACGGCCGACGCGCTCACTTCCGCCTGTTGGACGATCCACTCTGCCAATTCGGTACCCGGACGTCTCCCTTCCCGGAGGATATTACAAGTGCCCCGCGGCGGGACCGCTAGCAGGGACTCTCGCGCTCTCTCTCGACGATGGCAGCGCCGTACCGGAAGATGCCGTCGTGGTTCCACCAAGGACGGAGCACCTCTGCCGCAAGGACCTCGAACTCACCGAAATACACGATTTCCTGACAACGCTTGAGCCGCCGATCTACTGGCCAAAGAAGCACTTGCACACCTTTGTTCACCGCGCGAAGAAGTTCTTCGTTCCAAGGGGCCGTCAGAATTATATTTTAGTATATACCGTCAGAATTTTCCGCAAGCCTGAGCTCGCTGGACTAACTAACTATATGACGTCACTATTACCCAAAGCGGTAACTCCGCTGTCACCGAGTTGGCTCCGAGCTGCCAAACTGCCCGCCGCAGTGTCATCCCACTGTCAGAAGACCTGACACACCACTAGCAACTGGCAAGGGCTACCAATTAATCTACCTTGAATATAAGGGACTATGTCTTCAACAGGGGCCCACTCCTTACTGTGTCTGCCAGGGCATCTCAGGACTGTCCCAGGGGCAGAAGTAGTATCAAGCAGAATTTTTGCAACGGCCTGACGGCCGGACTAACTAACTAACGGTATATCACGGGATCAATTCCTGACCGCCCCTTGCTTCGTTCACGACGACCGTCTCTGGCGCCGGGATGACGGCGGTCGACACAAAGTGGTCATACTGACAGCAGCAAAAAGAATGCGGATTATGCGCGCGGCGCACGACGATCTAGGACACAAGGGCGCTTGGCCGACGTGCGCTCAGATCAGAGACCGTTTCTGGTGGCCAGGACTGGAAGCGGACGTTCGCTGGTATTGCTCTACCTGCGACGCCTGTCAACGACGCCAGACCTTCAAACTTCATATTCCGCCAACAGTAGCGGCGGTGGCAACACTGTTTCAGAAGTGCTATATGGATACCATGCATCTCCCGCCTTCCAACAAGTACAAGTACGTTGTACAGGCGCGCTGCTCGCTGTCAAGCTACCCCGAATGGCACAAGCTGGTGAAACAGACTGGAGAGGCGATCGGTCGTTTTATTCTCGAAGAGATTCTCTGCCGGTGGGGATATCTTGCGGAAATCGTCACAGATAACGGAACACCGTACATCGCAGCACTCGACTGGCTCGCGCAGAAATACGGAATTCGCCATATCAGGATCAGCGGTTACAACTCACAGGCTAACGGGGCCGTCGAATCAAAGCATTACAGCGTACGGGAGTCACTGGTGAAGTTATGCGACGGCAACATCGAGAAATGGTCTCAATACATCCACCTGGTCTTTTGGGCTGAACGGTACTGTGCGGCGGGCAACTGGCATGTCCCCATACTATATGGTACACGGGGTCGAACCAATCCTGCCGCTCAATTTGCAGGAAGCGACCTTTTTGTCCGCGGAGATGCAGCCGCGTATGACCACGGCCGATCTCATCGCACTACGGGCACGGCAACTAGAACGCAGGCCACAGGATCTCGAGGATGTACGCAAGAAGGTACTCGACGACAGATGGAAAAGCTGGGAGGAATTCATGCGGAAGCATGCGCATGCGATCAGGGACTTTAACTTCACACCCGGCAAGCTGGTCCTCGTCAGGAACACACGCATTGAGCACGACCTCAGCCTAAAAAAAGTGGAAGACCGTTACTACGGGCCCATGATCGTGGTTAAACGTAGCAAAGGCGGTTCTTACACCCTGGCTGAACTGGACGGCACTGTCTCGTTGCTGCGCTGCGCGGCTTTCCGAGTCGTGCCTTATTTTCCACGATGGGAACAGGATTTCGACGTCAAGGACATCCTGGAAGAAGCGCTGGAGCAATTGAAGCTCATCGACAAAATCAATAACGGCAATTGAACGGTTTCACCAGCTTAATGTACAACAAGTCATCACTGCTAATCACTTCTGTCTCAAGTTTCTCATCAACTTTTATCTCTGTTACACTATGGACGACTCCTTTTACAACCACAGGCGGATACGGATTATGACGAACATCTCAGGGAAAAACAGAATATTGGAGGGAGGGAACTCTACACTGCAACGCTCACAGGTTACGAACATGACCGTACCGCTGTTCGAAATCGTTGGCCTGGTCGACCAACATGCTGGCATAGAAGGCGCATAGCTGAGGGTCGTCGCCGAGTAGGCCACCAACGTTCTGGAGCAGGCGGGCGACGGGTGCCTTCTGAACAGGGTCCCATTCCATGCCTGCTTCGCAAAGCGCGAGCAGCATACCGTGGCGCGTATGCAGTGGCTCCATGGCACGGTCAAGTACATCTTCGCAGCGATCAAACACAAGAAGATCGCGCCCGATGCTCTACACAACAGTCAGGATCGAAACAGCCGCAGAAATCTCTCGGACATACCAGCAACGTGCAGAGGTCCGTCAACTGCGTGTCAATCTCTTCCACCGTAAAGAAGCCGTCGTCGAGGCTCGGCCAGCTCGCGGGAGGCCAGGCGGATTCGAAAGCCGAGCACAAGATGGGGAATGCCAGAACGGTTTCGATTTGATACTCTTTCATGTTGAGGAACCAATCCCACGGAACATCGCCCAGCTGCAACGGATGCGTGCGGAGCGTGACAAATACGTCCAGGACGGCGTTGGCGAGATGATCCACAATAGCGCCATAGGCGGCGTCGTTGGCGGCGCGGAAGTCACACGCGATGGCAACGAGCTCCGGCTGCAGCAAGTGCGCTTCCACAAAGGACGGGATATCGAAGCCCAAGTCGGGAAGGCCGTAGGGGACAGAACTGTCCTGCTCGGGGGACGCGTCGTGGCGAACGGGCGAGTCCGGAAGGCTGGCAGAGTAGCGAGGTCCGAGCAGGGGCGAACGCTGGCGCGCCATGTGGGCGAACAGGTTCGGCACGGCATTGTACGCAGGAGACGTACGCGTACAATGGAAACCTTCGCGATGCGGTACGGCGCAGAACGGGCACAGGGGACCATCAACTGCGGGAACGGGAACATCTGCGCCAACAAAGGGATCGGCGAATCTGCGCTACCATCAGCGCGGGATCAAACGCGGCAATCGGGAAACGCACGTTTGAACGGACGACGCATCAACTGCGCACGGAGCTTCCACGGCGGGTTCTTCAACGCTCATAGCAGAGAGACGCCGCACCGCTTGCTCAAAGTGGCTCGTGCCGTCGTCCCCCACGACGGAGATGGTGTCAACAGTGATGGCGCTGTTCAGGGCTCAACAGTGGGCACAGCCAAATTCGGCGAACGTACTCGGATTCACGGCGGCCGCCATAAGTCATTCGGAAGCGCCTATAATCTGCAAGCCTATCTGCGCCGTGACGACGCGCTGCGGCACGAAATGCTTCAATGACGGCTGGGTCAAGGAAAGCGGCTACGAAGGGCTGAGGAAGGTCCATAGCTGGCTACGCTGTAAACGTCAACGAGCCCGAACGGTTTATGTACGCGACGCGGGGACGGTCGCGATCTCAAGTGCCCCGCGGATGTCCGGCCTGGGATTCTCCCAGGACGGTCCGGGAGACGGAATGTATGCAGATCGGGGTTCAGCCGATCGCTGACGCTCTCGGCATGAACCCCTCAACTAGGGAGCCCTCTCAGTCAGCACAGGAGCAGCCAAGAGGTCCAGATTCCAATCAATTATCACAGTCTCATACTCTCAGCCCAGTCTAGGCTCCATATTTCGTGTATATAAGGTTCTCTGTAGTTCTCAGGTTCTCCAGCAATCCCAGAGCGATTGGCTCACCTCAGAAGTCAGGAACAGTCAGAAGAGACTGTTTAGCTGACGTTTGGATCGATTCTCAGCGTCTCTCATCGTCCTCAGTGTCTATATCAGCTCCATTGTAGTCGGATTAGGCGGCCAACCTATCCAAGACCATATACACCTTGCAGACCACTCTCACTCCCTTCAGACCAGTATATAGCACTTACCTGCCCATCAGTGTATATCTGACACCTCATGCAGACCGCAGTTGGAATGCTGCGCGGCGTCATCTCCGCGCAGGTATCCCGCTCGTCCAACTTCAAGAAGATTCACGTACCCGCGCAAACACATAACCAGCGGACACATAAGGTCGTGCGCGCGCAGCCCGGTCTTGTCGCTGGAGCCAGCATTTATGTGCGTCAGTWTGCAGGAAGCTGGAGGCACGCACTCACTTGTGTTAGCTTCGATTCGGCTTGTCCTGCGATAAGCAATTGACTGAGCGCGGCGATACAACGTTCATCAACTACCAAAAGGACTACAACACATACCTTTCCCTGCTTTACGACGGCTTGCGGACCCGGAGCAAACCAATCATGGACCTCTTCGACGAGTGGGATCGCGACGTTTTCGGGCGGACGGACTCCCGGTTTGCCACAGCTGCGCAGGCTACGGCGGACGACGCTGATCATGACGAACTGGCGGAAATGCGCGCCGAGGTGCTGGCGCAGGCTCTTCCGCAGACCAAATCTGGGCAATCCGAGCCATCCGCCGACGCGCCAGACATGGACCTCGACAATGAGCTGGACGGCGGGCCTAATGGTAGGGAACAGTYACCTTCCCAGCTAGGCGAGAAGGGCGGTGCACAAGACGAACCAGATGACCTTGAGGCTCCAGGAGGGTCGCAGAGCAAGGCAGGGCATGCAGGAAAGCAGAGGTCTTCGCGGGTTGTGGCCGGAAGCTCGGGCGAGAGCGAGGCAGGTGACGACGACTAGCCGGCCGTAATGTCCAGATTCTGAGCCAGAACTCATCCATTTGCCGCAATACAGCTTGTTGCTGCAGTTGAGAGATGGCGGTCAGGAGTCAGGACCGGGACCCAACACAGTCCGGCAAGTCCGGCGATGGTTTGGCCGGCAGATGTCAGTTGTCACCTATTGTGACGCGTTACTTTTGCGCGACCGTCCGCGCAAAACCACCACTGAGCATAGCACGAATAGAATAGACTTGTCTCGTCAAAATCAACCTGCTCAGCAATAAGTTCATCGGTTACAAGTGTGATGACACAATTTTATTAGCTCCTGTGTGCTCAAATCGTTGAAGGAAGGTGGTTAAACTGATTGAATGTATACCTTCAACGTGACTTAGAACAGTATCCACTATAGCGTAGTCGTTAGTACCTGTGAACATTTTAAATCCAGGCGAAGTCGCCAGTTCGAATCCGCGTGTTCCTGTAGTTAACCAACTGTCTTGTGTATAGTAACGTGTGTAGAAGCTAATGTAAGAGAGGTAAGTGAATAGGTATTTAGGAGTAGGTAATTCAGGCAGTAACTAAAACTAAGTACAGTGGTAGTAATAAAGCTCTGAGTACGGAGGCAGCAGCGTCTGTACTCAGTGACGGCTTTTATTTTCGAGCTTTCCAGTGGGTTCTTGGGTCAGCTCAGTCAGAGCCACACAGCCTGGCTAGGGCTGTCAACCGTACCGTATACGGGTGACGGCCGTATAGCAGACGGCTGGACACGGGTTACGGACCGTACCGTATACGGGCCTCGGGAAGCTCGCACGAGAGCCATACGGTACGGGAGCATGCAATTTCGACGCACCTTGACCGCTCCAGGTCACTTTAAGAATATATTTAGGTCATTAGTGAGCAGTAATATGGCATTCTCGCAATGATGGTTCCTCTGAAAGGCATAGTTTCACGGTGTCGTTGGGTTGTCGACGTCCGCGGCGGTGTTGCTGCCCAATCTCCGGCGCTCCGATAGCACTAAGTCCACGAGATTTGGGCCTCAGGTCACGGCATCTGCATGAAATCCTGCTTAGGGGTATKAACACCGGTGAGATAGCCTAAATATTGCCCCTTGAGCAGCTTCCRGACCCATAGCAGACCGTTTTCACTCTACCCACCCGTATCCCGTACAGGGACCCGTATACGGCCGTAGACATTACGGGCTATACGGGTTGACTCCGTACCGTAGGCCGTACCGTACAGACCTCTCGTGCAGGTCCGTACGGTACGGCACCCGTACCCGTATTACGGGTACCGTATTTACGGCTTTGACGGCTACGGTTGGCACCCCTAAGCCTGGCAGGATAAGCCAAGACTCTGACAGAACTGAGCTGCCCGAGCAACTCTGGTCGGTCTGATCGGCTCTGACCGTGCTGGCCAAGCTGTTCAGCCGCGTCAGGCTTATCGTCGTTGACAGAACCTTGGCTTATCCTGTCAAGGTATCGGGCCTCTGGCCGGCTGACCGACTCTGACCGGGTATGATGCTGCCCGATCGGGGGCTTGCAACTTTTGCGACATACATCGTCCTTATCCCGGTCGTCCTTAGACCTGCGAACAAGGGGTATCCGGGATCAAAATCAACGGCACCGGGTCGGTAACCGCTGCAATGCCAGCGACCAGGAGACATATATACTATATCCGCGGATATACCTCCGAATCCGCGGATTTGCCTCCGCTTTGTTCCGCTTCCGAGGTACATCATCACCGAGATCATCTTACCAGTGACAGCGAGTTGCAGATATCAGCGAAATCCTGTGAGCGCGCGTTGGATTTGCACCCTGTTGATGTGATGGACGGTCATTGCGGTCTTCTTGAACTACGAAATCCGCCTCTCTCATAGTCTTTGAAGGCCGCTATCACCGTGAGTGATCATCAGTGCGCAGTGCAAATCCACCGTGCGCTCGCAGGATTTCGCTGATATCTGCAACTAGCTGGAAGTCAGCCAGTGTTGCAACACACCTGGCACTGCATATATCTGCATAGCTACATGAGAATACTCAAGTATCATGTCAGAAAAGTATCGTCTGCAACTCTGAAGAGATAAATCCGCCTCAGAGCTTCCATATGCACCTGGCCGGCCTCCGGCTCCGCCGGAGCCCGAGGTCGGCAACCTCTCTAGCGCAAGCTCGGAGGAGACATACATACTAACGTGATGTACCGGATTTTGCCGATGACCACCCCTTGCCTGCGAATGACAGTGCGTATCTTCAGTACAGCGACTCTTTGCCGTTGAATAACTCCCCGCTCCAGCCTCTGGCTATCCAAGAGCCGATGCTAAGGTCAGGGACCTCTTGCTGCCACCCAAGCCTCCCGCCGAAGAAGAGTACCGGGACCTGGTTCGTTACTTCCTCCGCCTCGTATTCACTGCTGGGAACCATGATTTTTCCGAGCTCATGGAATAGGTCAAATTTCGCAAGGCTTGGAAAACTCTGTTCAAGATTCCACATTTTGCGAAGCCACAACCATTTGGGCTAGGATGCTGTGGAAAAGGGTCAAGTTAAAAACATTGTTTTTAACAGGCTGTTTAAAACACGTTTTAAACACCCGGCAGCCGCTGGAAACATGTTTTTAACTCAGTATGTACATATCATTAAGCTGGGATGCTGCATGAGACCACTCAATGTGCGGTCTAATACATGTTTTCCCACATGTTTTGACTTCATTCAGTCTTCCAACAGCGTCTGTGATTACTCAGCAGCTGGATACACGTCAGACTGGGAGTGAGGGGTGAGATTTAGCCGCGGACACTGAGAGTGGCATTTCAAACCGTCAACTATCACTTTCTGCACACTGTGTGGTCTAAAAATTGCAGCTGGATAACACAGACAGTCTCAGCTTCCAGCTGCTGATCATACTGTCTATATATAGCACATATGTTGTTAACACTGTTTTTAACAGCCTGTTTTAAACACATTGTGTTTTAAACTCGTTAAAAAGTCCTGGCGACTTTTTAACAGCATCCTAATTTGGGCCCCTACCGATGGCAAAAGTTCAAAATTTCCGAAACTCGGAGAATTGACCCGGATTGTCCGAATCAGGCACTACATTGAATTTTGCGAACCGTAAAAGCCGCCTGAGCCGGAATTTTGCGAACACAAACATCCTGTTATGTCCGTCGCCGGGAAAATCCCGCGGGCTTCTCCGAGTTTCGGAAAATTTGAACTTCTGCCATCAGTCAGGGCCCAAATGGTTGAGGCTTCGCAAAATGTGGAATCTTGAACAGAGTTTTCCAAGCCTTGCAAAATTTGACCTATTCCATGAGCTCGGAAAAATTATGGTTCCCAGCAGTGATTTAAATCTATCGGCACGTGGTTATTCCACAACCAAGCGAAGGAGGAAGACCACAAAGATATCCCACCCGAACTCGTGCCGCAGTGGAAGTATCTGCACAAGGCCAACGCCTGGAGGCTATTCCTGCAACGTGAGAGGAAGATAATCTATTCGCACATCGTCGCATCTGTGGAAATGGTAGTGAACACCAATATCTTATTATGGTTATATACGTATATTAATGACGCTCTTAGGCAACCCCGGAATCGAGGAAGGACAAGGACTCGAAGATCGTCGATGACTCGCTACAGGCTCTAATCCGCATCCCGAAGGACAACTATGATCAATGTGAGGATGATCCCCAGGTTAACGCCTTCTTTAAGAAAGAGATGTCTGCGGAGCATCGCGACAAGGCCGTCAACGCGACGAACCACGCATTCGACTCTGCACGGCTTAACAGCAAAGAGCCAGCCCTGCGCCGTCTCAACTTCTCTCTCGAGTCGACCGACCTGCTCATTCTCTTGGCCTTTGGCGAAGCGCAAGACCTGACGCAGATGGCCATTCCGAAGCAGTCACCCCGTCCGACCGTCGAGCGGCCCAGCACCGAATCTGCGCCTCAGCGCGCAAGGCGAGCGCGATTTCCGGGTCGCGGGATATAGCGCCAGCGCGCTCCGACCGCTGGAACGCGCGCCGGGTGTCCGCGCGAGGCTGCGAGTCGCCTCGCTCCGCGCGCCGACACACTCGCGCGTGCGCGCGCTCTCCGCGGCAAGCCTATCGCAAAAACACATCAGTACGTCAATGGCAGCATGCGTGCGGACGTCTGGCTGACCGCATGTGCGCTGGCAGATGCATGCCGAGGTTCTGACCGTCCGACCGTCGAGGGCCCTAGCGCTGAATCCGCACCGAACCGCTGCTCGGCGCGTCGGGTGTGCATGGCGGACGATCGGACGAACGTGTTGCGGGCGGTGGAATCGCGGATTGCGGCCTGCGCGAGGTGGTCAGTCGGCCGGGTCCTCGCGCCGAGCACTAGACGACATACCTCGCGTTCCGAGCAAAGGCGCGCGTCCGCGCGGTCGGGAGAGGGTGAGTGAATATGTTGCATCGCGTAAACGAGCGCGGAATGGCTGATTTATTGCTCGTTCGTTATCAGAAGGTCCAGATGCTCGGAGAGCGCACTCACCAAATCGCCGACTTCGATGACGACGCTGGGCCGTTTCGGCGGACGGGTGTGGGTGGAGGGACCAGTGGGCATGCAGGAAATGAGGTGGAATGCGCAGTTTATCGCGCTGGTGTGCGCGCAGAGCCAATGTCCGTGAGGAATGGTCGCAACGCGGATCCGGGTCACTGGGCTCGCAGGGCGTCAGGGACGGGCAAAGGATCGAAATGGGCGACGGATAACGAACGCAAACATCCACCCCAGCCCGCCGTTACGCGGTACTGAGGTGGTAACATGTTGATCGCGGGTTATGTTGGCGCGCCAGGCATCGATGACTGCCACAGCCATTTCGGCTCTTAGACGCGCAATAAACGGCACGCAGAGGTCGCGGTTCACCATATAGTCGTCCCCGTGTCGCGGTTTGTGGTGCTGCTTTGTAAATAACGCGAGCGCGAGTTCGGTCCAGTCCTGTACAACCAAAATAAATTGTGAGCCCCGCGATTGTTGATTATATATTCTCCAATGCTCACAGATCAATAGCGCCAATCGAGGCGCGTCGAATGCGCCCTCACTCGAGCAATATAATTAAGGAATTGAAGCGCGACCTGGATTTTGGTGAGCAAACGAAAAAATACGAAGCCAAGCTTGAACGTCGAAAGAAGCCTACTCACCGATAGCCGTGGTATACACGCGCCCAATGGAGTTATTTGAGGTGCGATTGAATGACACGGTCACGGTGGACTCGAGGCGCAAAGGCGGCCGTCGGCTCCGGGCAACCTCGAAGGGCGTTCGCGGCGCAGACGGAAGTCGGGTCGAGCCGGTCCAAGCCCGGTTCACTCCTCACCGTAACCGTCAGCGCGTCTGTCTCGACTCCGTCGTATCTACACTGTCCGCCATGTTGCAATCTGATCCTGCACCGTCTTCTACGGCTAAATCGACTGGCCCGCCTCCATTCCTCGACCCACGTCCATATACTAGTCTACCCTGCCTTGATGCCATGGGCGACTGGGCATCTATCGCCGTGCCAGTAGTAAGCGTCCTGGTACGCTCGGGCGAATCTCCAGGCGTGCCAACACAGGTTAACGTGCTCCGCCACATCCTCGATACTCTGCGACAAGCGCGTTTTCCGGTTATACCCTTCTTTCAGAACCTGGACGTGGCCGGGATCCAGGCCGCCATAGATGCCGAGCCGTGCCTGGGAATCGTGGCGCAGCACATCCACCGAAAGCTTACAGAAGACTTGTTCGACGAATTTCAGACCATGCTCGACGTCTTGGTAATATACCGTTCGTGCCAAGCATTAGGGCGAAAAGTACTTGTACTGACGCTTTTTTGTAGTCTGCTACGAGGACCCCACTCGGCCTGGCAGCGAGAACTTGCCTCCTTCACCAATTTGCAGCAACGACACGGACGATGTATCTACGGTGAGCATGTGTCACCGTCGTCTGGTCGTAGGCTTGAGCAATTACGATCACAGGAGCCGGTGGTATCACCGTTGCAAGAGGATGATGACCGTTCTTCGTCGTCCGACGGCCTTTTACTTCCCTTCAAAAACTTGCGACACAAATACAAGCTCGAGGAAACGATGCAATGGGCCGATTTTGCCATACCAGTCATATGCCTTTGTGGCAACGTCCAGGCCGCGGAAGGCACTCTCGAGAGCAAGGTTTTCGTCGTCCAGGGCATTCTCGCCCTCTTGAAGGACCACGAGCCAAGTGCAACTGGGTACTTTGACGATCTGACCGAGGAGCAACTCCGTGCGCAGTTGGAGCGCAACACTGCATTTTCCTCCGCCGTGCAGGACCTCGTATCCATTTCGCGGACGGACCTGTGCAACAAGCAACGCGTCGACGAATTCCGTCAGGTGCTGAGGCCTGTTATCAATCACTGTGCGTCTTCGATACCCGTCAACCGCAGGGTCTGACGCGCTTCCAGTGTGCACTCGGCGGAAAGGCTGTCAAGGCCCTGGCATGCGTGTACGCTTTGCCATTGAGGATGGTAAGTCCCACGGTCTCAGTGGGACAGCACACTAATTTCTGTGCATTCGCCTCAAGACTGAAGGTGAAGATGGTCTTGATGTACGGTGATTCGTGCCTAAATATCTCTAACTGTCCGCTAGACGTGAGTCGTGAATTGCATTTCCGGTTATTTGCAAAGCATCCCTGGTTGGAACG
This sequence comes from Auricularia auricula-judae, assembly GCA_002092955.1. Taxonomy (NCBI): domain Eukaryota; kingdom Fungi; phylum Basidiomycota; class Agaricomycetes; order Auriculariales; family Auriculariaceae; genus Auricularia; species Auricularia auricula-judae. The sequence goes on from NCVV01000011.1 coordinate 68,559, forward strand.
GACTGAACCATCGTACTTTTCCCTGGGAAATTTGCGAGGATTATGCAAAAATACTCATGGAACTGATAACTGCACAAGACTGGCCGCCGTGTAGAGGTGTGCTGGCGTTGCCTTCCTGGGTCACACGCTGATGCTCTCAGCGCTCAAGCTGCGCATGCCATGGCACGGGCCTAAGAAGATTGTGTGACAGAAGATGTGCGCGCGGTAATCTGATGGTCCCCTCTCAGAACCCTGATTATGTGAGTTTGCGCCAATGCAGCACGTGGTATGTCCGGACCGCCAGGTCGTAACGGCACGACATATAAGAATGCTGAAGTAGCCGCGATCGGTCTGTCCCCTACCCCAGTTCGTCGATGTCCAGCAACAATCCCGACTTTCCTCCTGCCTTCACGCGCAGGGTATTGGCAGGGCCACTACAAGCGCGGGCCAAGAGGTGCATTCTCACCCTCACTTCCACAGCCAGCAAGCTCGCGGCTCAAGGCATCAAGGACGATCTCGAGAGGAATATATCCTTCCTCGAGTGCTGCCTCACGGCTCTGCAAGGAGCCGGGTTGCCATCCAACAAATTCTTTGCCCGTCAAACCCGCGACCAACTTTGCCGCATCTTGGAGAACGATCGCGGATTTACAGCGGCATTGACACAGTCATTCGAAGCATTCCAGGAGCCCGGTTATGAGGACAATATATTTCGACTGTACCTGGAACCGATTGCCGCCCACGGTGTGTATCCTAGCTTATATTGCATATGTCGGTCCATCTCAAATGTTCTTCAGTGTGCGGTGATCCACTCGTGGCATCGGCGAACAGTTGAGTCATATATATTTGAATATGCCATATACGCTTTGCCACTGACAACCGACGTCAGGGAGTGATGCAACGATAGAATTGTTGCAGAGAGGTACGCGTATGATAAAGCCGTTACAGTGGGCTTACTGGAGCCCGTCTTTAGCCGCGCAGCAAGCCTGGGAAACGCCGCTGGTGGGAGAGACGGACGTGAGGCTGCTCAAGACTATCAAGGAAGGCCATGCCGCCGCTGGTGGCCAGCCCTACTCAAACACGGTGACGATGGTTCAAGGCTCGGGAATGGGCAAATCGCGCGCTGCGCGAGAGCTTAGGCGCTATATGTTCGCGATTGGCATTGTTCTGCGCGAGACGATGGCGGGTGTCGGTGAGCTCCTTCAAATGTTGATCCGGCAAACGATATTCACTGTGACATCCATTCTGCAGGATCTAATTCAGAATACCCGCTTGCGGATACTCAGATGCGCGATATGATGACCAAGGCCGCGGACCTGAGCGACGAAATGTTAGAAGACCAAGTTTACCGTGCTCGCTACCGAAAGATGCTCGAAGTCATCTTCGACAACGCTACCGCTTGGTTGCAGAGACAGCAGTGGACCAAGTCCACGCAACCCCACGCCTATCTTCAGAAGGTCCAGGCTTGGGATCTGTTCTTGGAACAGAACAAGACCGAAGTGTACGAATACGTGTCTTTCACTGTTGGGCGATGGGTGAGTCTGCCGGGCGAGGTCCACGATGCGATGCTGAAATGATATCAGGAAAATCAATTGGTCTTAAAGCTGAACAAGCGCTCGATCGTTCAGCTTGAAGCGGGCGACAGCTGCCTTGTCAGTGTCGAAGCATCGATGTCGCGTCTCCGCGCTGAGCTTGAGCGGACCCGTCCAACTGGCTCTGGCATCCACACTGCAGCGGCGCCGTCGGTGTTCCAGCATCAATTCAAGCCTTCAGAAATCGCCAAGCTCGATCCCGAAATTGAGCGGGCGGTGGGTCGCTGGACTCAAATGGGATACCCCCTCACGGAATTGGACCCTGTGAACGAGCATCAGTTCGTCTTTCTCGCTACTTTTGACGAAGCCCATACGCTATTTGCGCGTGGTTCCGTTGGCGGAAGGACGCAGTACGACCACCTTCTCTCAGTCTTCAACGATCTCACCAGAAGCACTTTTGCCATTTTCCTCTCGACCTCTTCGAACATTCGCAAGTTCGCGCCACCTGCAGCAATGGCGATGTCTGAACGGCAAGCCCGGAGCGAATACTTGCAGCCGCCGATCACCGAGCTCCCGTTCGACTGCCACCCTACCAAGGTCCAGCTTCGCGGCCTGAGCGTAGCCAACGTCTCCACGATCCAGTTTATGGCGCGCCTTGGCCGCCCTCTGTGAGTTGTACTTCCACCCTTCCTTTCAGCTGCTGAATGGCCCCAAATAGATACTGGACGCTCATGCGCAACTACGACAGAATGACTGAGAGTCAGAAGTCGACTCTATCGTCTGAAATCTTGCTTCTTGCCCAGGCCAAGTTGACCAACAGCGATTCGACTGATTGGCGGTCTGTTGCACGCGAGGCCTGGATCGCGGTGCTTGACTTTCGTCTTTGCCTGCGATTTGAAGCACGCAAGGCGGCGAGTGAATTGTTGTTGGAAATACTCGTGTCGAGCCATCAGCGTCTCGCGTATAGTGTCCCCAAGAGTCGCGAGTACTTTTTCTCCGGCTACTCCAGCGAACCACTCATCGGCGAGGTACGGGCGTGGCCACAGTCGTTGATATATCTACTGATGCTTGGAGCAGGCGGCTGCCCAGAAAATGCGCGACTGGACCTGGCCTGCCACGGGCAGCAAGAAGTTGTCGTGGAATGACCGCTTCAAATTCATCGACCTGCTCGCCACGTTACTCATGAGTGACAACTTGCTCGACCGGGGCGAGTGCGGGGAGCTCGCCGCACGGTTTCTTCTCATCCGTGCCTACGATGACGGTATGCATATGTCCCACGCAGGGCAATCACGTCGCTGGTTGTTCAGCAGCGGATGCCCTTTCAACACCTTTTTCCGCGCTCTTTTCTCCAAGGCGATGGTGGAGCCAATCATGCAGGCGCCGGCAGACAATATCCCAGACTCTCTGACGCTCGAGAAGACGTTCGAGGCGGCCCTTGTCCGCTTTACGCACTTCGTCAGGCTCGGTGACCGGAGCGGCTTGTCGACGAAGGGCCTGACTGCGGCGTTCATCCGGTGCGCCGCGTACATCGGTTGCACCAATCAGCAGCACGTCGACCTCATCATCCCTGTGCTCCTCGACAAGAATAAGCCAATATCGCCAGAGAATATGTCCGCGATCCTCATCCAGGTCAAGCGGCGCGCGCAAGCCGGCACTCCAGCAGATTATAACTTCACCGCGGAGGACCTTAAAGTCTTCGAGGACAGCGATCCCGACAGCGACGACCACGACCCTCAAGGCCTCAGGGCCCGATCGTATTGCGTGCTGCTCATGGAGCTTGGCGTCAAGCGGAAGCGTACCCCGACTACACCGTCCAGGCTAGTAGCTGTCGCCCCTGCGACCAGGCGTTCTGGACGGCAGCAAGGGAAGCGGCTGCCGCACCCTCGATTCCATCTCCGGGCGTACGGCTGCTCTAGCACACTCTACAACGTCCTCGAACCCGAGGAGAATCTTGCTTTGAACGACATCGTGCTGGCCAAGAGCACTTGGGTCACAGAGCATCCGCGGAACGAGTTGCTTGACTACATCTGGAGGATGAAGCCTCTCTGGTTGGCGCAGTACGCGTACGACTGGCTGGACACGGAGCTCGAAGGAGATTTCGAGGAACCGGATCCCACATCGCTCGAAGCTTACGTTGACGTCGGGGGCTTCACCGAATGAGCCATGTTGAAAGCATCGGATATAAACGACTGTATTACCCCAATCGAGTAACCTTCACCTACGTTTACGCGAGGAAGTGACGACATTATATAAACCTCTGACTCTCCGCGCCACGTCTCTGATGTGTTCTCATCGCTGCTAATAGACCTGAGCAGCATTAGATTGCGTCCATTGCTGTTGGTAGTTTGCGAGGACATGAGCCGGGGATTTCTGGCTGGGAACACGACTGTGGCCACTGGCCAGACAACTGGGCAGTGCGCCGATTTCTCGAGCTCGTGCTGCATCCCAAGAGGACCTCGGAGCGAGCGTCCAGCCAAGAGTAACAGATGCAGGTAGCTGGGGCAGGAGCGAGCATCAAGCATGAAGGCATGAAGCGAGGGCAAGAATACAGTACAAGGGCGAGGGCAGCGTCCGCTTGACGACGGCGCTTTCCGACCGTCAACTCTGACGCCGCCACCCACGCTCCTACCCAACCCCGCGCTGCATCGTCGCCATGTCAGGCTAGGGCGCCCGCGAGAACGTATTCCCGACGCGGATGGCGCTGGGCAACACTGAGCTGCGGCTCAAGGGCGCGCAGACGGGCCAAGAAGCGCGATGCGCCCATGATGCGCTTCAGAGACATCTTGCGCAAGGTGGACGAGGTGCGTTGCGTATACTGATCCAGTTTACTATTTATTGACGGCTTATTTCGCTTTCTAAACTCGTTACTGACTTCGTACCGGTTCATGACGCTCTTCCCGCTCACTCGATCCGTTGACCGCGCTCGAATGACGGATGAAATGACTCTCGCTCGCTCAACGACGCCCGCACGACGGTCCAGGCGAAGCGCAAGATGGGCCGTGTCATGCAGCTGGCGTCCTTCTCGCTAGCAGAGGTCACCTACGCCGCCGGCGACATCTCCTACCTCGTGCAAGAGCAGGCCAAGAACGCCGCATTCAAGGTCAAGGCGCGGCAAGAGAACGTCTCGGGCGTCACCATACCCGCCCTTGAAGTTGAGCGCGTGCAAGGGAGCGGTGCGTCCGAGTTCGTTCGTTCCACTGCCCACTCACTTCATCGTCGTTGCAGACTTCAACTTAACCGGCCTGGGACGCGGCGGGCAGCAGGTGCTGCGGGCCAAGGAGGTGTACGCGAAGGTGGTGGAGACGCTCGTCGAGCTCGCGTCGCTGCAGACGGCGTTCACCGTGCTCGACGAGGTCATCCGCGCGACGAACCGGCGCGTGAACGCCATTGAGCACGTCATCATCCCCCGCCTCGAAAACACCATCAACTTTATCATCTCCGAGCTCGACGAGATGGACCGCGAGGAGTTCTTCAGGTGCGTGCTTTTTCGTTCCGTTCTCTCTTTCTGACCAACCTCACATTCAGACTGAAGAAGGTACAGGGCAAGAAGAAGCGCGACGCGCTAGAGGCAGACCGCCTCACGGCGCTTGCGGACGCGGACCAGCTCGTCGACGACGACGAGCCCGGGACGGGCAACCTGCTCGCAACGAAGGACGAAGATGTCATCTTCTAGTTTCGGTACGCTCATACTGTACATACAACTGCTCTTTCTGTCCTGCTGCTGCCGCTGCTCTGTCCGGATCGGACTGCCCTGTTTCCCGCTCGACGCTTACGATTCTCCACGCACGTCCCAAATTCTAGTATGAAAACTTGAAGATGCCGGCGCTGCTCAGTGCTTGTTCCCTCACTCGCTCCGGATCGGTTCATAGTATCCGATTGATTGCGGCGTACGCGTGCTCGAGCCGTTGGTGCTGCTTGCCCGTGTGCGCCGCTGAAACTTCCCACGACACTGGCCGCACTCGACGCTCGCTCTGTGACTCTCTCGTATGAGCATCTCGGCGCTTTGGGACGGGGCGGCTGCGGCCTTCGTGGCGTACATGTTCCAAGTGTCTTTTGGAGCCTCTGCACTGCGACTCAGAGAATGCCGCCCGGCACTGCCGGTGCCATATTCTTTACGCTCGTACATAGCTGCCTTTCCGCCAGCTGACAGACGCTGGAGTCACGGCCACCCGAATGCGTGCTCCGGCTGCCAGGATGTTGTTGCCAACCAAAGGCCGTCTGTGTGCGACGCAGGCACTGAACACGATTCTCTGTCGTGGCACTGCACAGTGGCCGCAGCGCAAGGTTCCCGTTGCTCTTGTCCTACTAGTACGTATTGCAAAAGACTTGCGCGGATATGTCCCAGCCTGAGCTTGCGCGGATAATTCCCAGCTCGCGTACAACTTACAAGTTATATCAAGTTCCCCCGCGATGCATAAAGCTCCCAGCTCGGTATCAAGAGCCGGGCCAAGGCTTTTGATCTCGTGTACGTATAAACAGCGAGGCACATAATGGTGACGGTTGGGAACGTATCGTGAAAATCGTTCAGATGGTCGGGCACAGATCGACGGATGTTGCGCAAATCGCCAGAGTCCGTACAATCGGGTTCTTCCTCCTTGTCGATGTCGTCCTCGATGATGATGACCACAGGTTCTTGCGAGAAGCGCACCCTCTTGGGCGCCGTGTAGTTCGGTGCGCGCAGACAAACTACGGGTGAGTGTTAGACAGACATCAACAAGACGACAAATTTACACTTTACGCACTGTAGCGGAAAATATGACGCATCGAAACGAGATACAAGTCATTATCGCCTCCGGATGCAGTCTTCAGAGCGCCGGATAAAGCAGGATCCTCCTGCAGGACCGTGCTCAATTCGTCCAGAGGCCTTGCCTTGAAGTCGTAGGTGTGTTCGAATCCCTTCCGGCGCACGAGTTCGACGATCAGCTGCAGTATACGGGCCTGACTGTCATAGCTGTCGTCCGGAAAATTTTCAGCCTCGTATCGTGCGGTAAGACAGATGATCGCATGTCTAAACGGCGCTATGGGATCCGGAAGTTGTTCGAGCTCTTCCACAATAAACGGTCGGGCGTGTCTCCGGATCCCAGCAACAGGCGTCCCAAGGGTTGATTGCACAGGCTCCAAGCGCGGACTTGAGCTAGTAAATTCGGTGGTCTCGAGCTCATGCTCGGAAGCCTGGACGACGGAATGCCGTGATAATTCGGATGGATGCGGCGTGAAAGACGAAGGGGCAGGATCACAGCTGGGAGTAGTATCCGCGAACTGCAGTGGCAACGGCAGCGAAGCCATGCGCATCGGTGGCGGAGGTGGTCAAGGTTCAAACGGCATTGGCCGACTCCCCGACTCGGACCGCCACCGCCGTGCCCGGACAGCAATAGCAGGTATCACAGGCAACGTTCGTATGAAGCATTTGGCATTGATTCGGCATCGGCACGTTGGTATACTACGCCACGACGACCAGGCAAGCTCCTGCACCCGTGTTGACGAGAAGGCGCTTCGGGTATCCTTCTCAGCGTTGGGCTCGAGCGCATGCGATTCCTCCTCGACGCGCCACGCTGCCACGCTCAGGACGTACTCGCTGGCGACGCAGTGAAGGACGCAGTCAATCCTTGCGGCTGAGCGCGTCTCCTGCCATCTCTTGAGGCGAGCATGCGGGAGCTCCACCAAAGGCATTTACAATCCTACGCGTTTCGACCTCCTGGTCTGTCATCATGCGCGTACCGCCTGGCAGCCTTGCGCTACCCGCGTGCGTCCTGCTCGAGTGCATGTACGAGCTCTTCCAGTAGGTTGCGCACCGGCCGCCATGAACTCTCTTTATATGGACAAGCCGTGCTCTCAACTTTATGTCCGCTTCTAGTGGAACCGGGCGATCGCAACTGACGAGTTTTGGAGCGCGAACTTATTTTACCGGTGCCCACAAGAACTCAGCAGGAAATGCGTAAAATGCAGTAAAGTGCGGCTGTTAGCGCAGAATGCCGCTTCAGCGGGGTATCTTGCCAGCTCCAGGCTGAGCTCGACCCCAGTTGCCAGCCCCAGAGCGCAATTTCCGCCTGCGCCCTGTCTACTGGCACTATTTTTGCAGGTACTTGTGCATAACTCGAGCGACATACAGTTGTTGATATGCCGCTGTCCCCATCTGCCAGTAACATACCGCGGCCGACGACAGCAGCATGCCGTGCCGCCGCAGAATCATTCGTGGATTGAAACGTACTTGCGCTTCCGGCTCGTGGCTTCCCATCAACGACAGCAAAATTTCAATAGTGCACACCGTGACTATTCTCGCCGTTGAATGTAGTATGTCACCCATTCGTTACATCAACGCCGCGACGCGTGTGCGCAATGAGCATGATTCAGTCCAGTTCAAGTCTGGCGTGACGAACTCACCTAGAGAACAATAGGACGTTGTTTCATCGAGTATAATCGCTCATCAACGCAAACTGCGCGAGTTAGACACGAACAATGGCATCGCCCAAACTGTACTGGTGAAAGCGACGGCGTGCCCCATTGGCTTCTGAACCTCCTGGAACCGGTGATATCTCACACGTCTTTTTCACCTCGACCGAACCAATGGAATGATAAATGTCTTTATGTACAGATATCTCGCTGGGAAATCGAACTCTGATCACTGGTAGTTTGGGGACTCGCACTTCGACGCTCGCGGCAACGCTCCCGAAGAACCCATAGTAAATTGAACAAAGCACGTTATAAACATGAGAGACGACACGGTATGTACTGTACATTGGCATTATTCAAGTTTCTCTGCAGATTCTCCATATAATGACGACCCGGCTTCCTAGGGATGAAAATTCGGCACGTCAAACTCGAAGACCGACAGCTGACCTCTAGATCTCCTCCGCATCGTCGCAGCGCTGCCCGGGCTCTTCAACGTCACCAAGTTCAAACCGTTCCACCTGCGCCATAACCCTTGGGCGCCTGACCCTCGGCAGCGTCTTCTTGCGCCTGCGCCGCGCGTCGTGCAGCTTGCGGTCGAGGATGCGCTGGCGGTCGATGTGCGGGAACGCCGCGATGGCCCACTCGATGTCGCGCACTGCCACCGCGGCCTCCAGCGCGACGCCGAAGAGCGCGTGCCGGCGCAGCGCGTCGCGCAGTTGCAGCACGACGGCCTCCTTGTCTGCGTTCGGAGAGTCGTAGCCCACGCACAGCTCCGCGGTGAGCCAGGCGGGGCAGACGCCGTCAATGATCTCGACGACGATGCCGCGCGGGAGGGCAAAGAGCTTGGCGGAGAGCTGGTCAATGCGGTCCTGGTAGACGGTGGCAAATGCATGAGCACGGCGATGATTTGAGGTCTAAGAGAGGGTGGAAGAACTCACGACCATCTCGACCTTGCTGAGTTCCTGCAGCTCGTGCACGGGGCCAGGCTCGACGCCTGTTTTTCTCGTTGTACGCAACTCCGCGGGAAGGATGGACCCGCCGCTCTGAGACTCAGCGTCGTCGTTGTGGCCCGGGGATTCAGAATCCTCGTCGTCGTCGTCGCTGCGGAACCTGTATACGCTGCGTATCACGTACTGCTCGACCGAGATATCCCGGTGCTCGGTGGTGATGTGCTGCAGATGCCAGATGATCTCCTCGGCCAGCTCGTCGCGCTGCATCACTCGCGTTTTGGCATCAAGCAGGCAGATGCAGCTGAGCTTGTCCAGCACGGCGCGCAGATCGGCGTCTGAGAGCGCCGGGAGGTATGAGGCGAGCTCGTTGTACGCGTGCTGGTGACCATGTCAATCATACAACCGCCGTGCTCTCGGAAGACGCGCTTACAATGCCGCTGAGCTCCTCGCTGGGTTCCAAGGCTGACCAAGGATTGGCCACAAGGCCCATCTCAACCAGCTCCCGGACATGCGAGTAGACCGTGACCTCGTAATCCACCATGTCGGCGCCGCGGTGCATCTCCTCGTGCAGATGCGCGAGGGCCGCATGGACGAGCGCCATCTTCGTCACACGCTCTCCCGAGTCCATCGAGGGAACCGGGACGCCAATGTTGAGCACGAGCTCCCAGAGCTCGCTCTTTGGAAGCGCCTGCAGTACCTCGCAGATGGCCTCGACCTGGAGCTGCGCGTGGAGGGAGAGTGATCATGAGGACGGCGTCGACGCGCACGCCAGAATCAACCACGTACCTGGGCCTCGAGTTCAGCGAGTTCCTCATCGCTAAGTGCATCAGCTTGGCTAAGACAACCCTGCTCTACAGCGTTGGCCTCGCTTTGGCCGGTCGTGCGAGACACCTGGAGGGTCGACGTCGACGCGAGAGCGGAAGGTCCGGCTGTGTTCATATCGGGAGAAGACGAGGAAGTATAGCAGAGGACGTGTGAATGTGCAATAGGCTGACTCGAGGTCGAGGTTGAGGAGGGAGGAAGAAGTCAACCGTTCCTACTGAGCTTGAAATAGGACAACACAATAGTGCTTCTGGCTTGATGCTTACGTCAGCCGGTTCAACGTGGTGGAGGTTTGCTGCAGATGGTCTTGACGCTCTCGAAATCAGGCCACTTGATTTTTTTCGACAGGCCGCACCATGCACTCACTGGGAGCAAGGCCGAGGATCCCTTGAGTATCTCCTGAGTATCCCGCAATGACATTCAGATGAATGGTCCGAGTTTCCCAAGAGGATAACATCCTGAACCACTCTGGTGATACTCTATACACAAGATGATATATTGGATGAGTATCCCTCGAGGCCCAAATATTCTCATGAGATACTCTTCAATATATTACCTTGCGCCTGGAGTATCTCCAGAGTAGTTCAGGATATGATACTCTTGGGAAACTCGTGTAATTCATCTGAATGTCAAGTCAGGATACTCAATAGATACTCAATGGATTCTCTACTATGCTCCCAGTGACTATCGATGAAGTGATGGAGGCGCTTGGGAGTGGGTTACGGGAGGCGCTGCCAGTGCCATCGATAGGCGGCGCTCCACCGCCCGCTCAAAACTTTTGAAGCTTTGGCCCAGGCTCAGCGTGAACAGTTTCTCGACGTAACTTATTGCGTTTATAATGTCCGAAGTTGTATTGCGTAGTAGCTTGCTATTCTATTGCTGGATAAATGACTGGACGCCGCCATGACAGGCACAGCATATTGTAGTGAGAATTAGCATTAGTCCGATGATGTACGATTCGAAAGAAATAGCGAGTGTGTGTGAGTTGGCTCAGTGAAAGTCCTTGTAGTAAGCCGGAATGGGCTGTAACGCCTCGAGGCCCCTTTCAGATCAAAATCAGCACGGCATATTGAACGCGAGGGTGAACAGCAAGACATACTCCATCATGATAAAGCTCATGCCGCCCGCCAAGTGAGGGTCTATGTTCTCATGTCAGCATCTGCGGCATTTATGGCAAGCATGGTCAACGTACCGATGTGACAATGCATGATCGTGACCATCGGGTTGACCGACTGGAAGCGAAGTGCAGCCCAGTTCGTGTTCTCCTTCGTCGGCGGCGTGTTGAAGTCGTCTACGCAAAGTCAGTGAGAGGCACTTTGCACACGAACGACGTACCTCTCAAGGGCGGGTTCACGAGATTCAGTCCCGTCGTGTTGCGCTGGAAAGCTTCCCACACTGTCGCAGCGGGGAAGCGTCCGGTGCCCGTGCCGAGGAAGAACGCTTTCGTGTTGTGCTTGTGGATGGGATGCGCAGGATGCGATCCCTTGCCAAGTACGGTCGTCTGCCGGATGGTGGTCAGCCGCGGAGGGTTGAACGCTGAATCTGGCCGCTCCTGACCTCGAGGATGATGTCGACGATGCTGCCATTCTTGAAAGAAGTGTAGAGCGCAGGGTCCAAGTTTGAGATTCCCTTAGGATCGATGAGCAGCGGCGTGAACTGCTCCGGAAGCGTCTGAAAAGGGTGAGTTCAAGCCGCGATTACCACGTTGTTATGTTCCTCACTGGCAGCGGGACACCGTTCATAGTCCAGGTCAACGCGTCCGACCGCTGAAGCGCTGCACATAAGAATAAGAGTCGTGCACAAAAACGTGGAATTGAGACGAACATATGCGTATCGTTACATCCGCAGGTCCACTCGGCGGTGCTTGCGCGGGGAAAGGTTGAATCGCCATGGCGTTGAATAAAACACCCCCGGAGCCTGAGATAACGTTCCCTCCGTAGTCGATGAAAGCTACAACGTGTTGAGTCAGATATCCCCGCCTCAGAATACAGGCTGCTTACGGTGCTTCGCAGAGGGCGCACTTGTCACACCGCCAAGCTTGATATTCAAGAGGCTTTTCTTGTACGAGAGAACCTGCAGATCTTTGAGTCGTAGCACAAGAGATGACTATCAGTCCTACCGCGTAGCCCGAAAGCAGCTGCGGCATTGCCTTTGCGGCGACGCGGATAGTATAGTCACCAGGAGATTGATCCAAGGGCACGAGAATCTGGAAGCGCTCTCCAACGGGGATGCTGATCACCTATGAGATGAGAGATGCGAGGAATCAGATCACGGTCGATGCCAGCGTTGTGAACCTACGTTGACTTTGACGGGAGAAATGTAGGCGCCATCCGCCGTGAACACCCAGAATGAATGGCTATCGATCGACACTGACACCTGCGTCAGTTTCCTGCTCGCGACTGCGTGGCGAAGCCGAATGTAATACCTCGAAGTTCCCAGGTTGTACCGCTGTTGACAATATTGAAAGCAACAAACTTCTCAGACGCTGAGACCTGGAAAACTTCCAGAGGCGTGGACGTCGGAACGCAGTTGAACCACAGGTCTGGATCCACTTCGGACGGCTTGCCTGGGAATGATGTTCAGTACACGTACCCGGTGCGCCGTTGAGTGCTCACCGCCGTAAGGCTGAAGGTTCGCGTTGTCCGGGAATGCGCAACCGCGCTTAGTAACTTTCCCAACAGCAGGCGGGATAATCGACGCAATCGCGTCGAGGTCCGGGCAAACGACCTGCCTATTCACGCACGAAAATTCAGACCATCTCTCAACATAGGCTAGACGACAGGTTGACTCACCCCTTTCCATTGATAAGAATGTCGTCGAGACAAAGCTGCTCGATGCCTGTCTTGTGCCACTCGCTGAGAACGTACTCCCCTGACTTGTGCTGGTTGTCAAAGACGCTTAGGAAGCGTGGGTTCAGTTCCGCGTGTAGTGCCTTCTTCTGGTCTGCCTCAGGGAGTCCGAGGGTGGTGAGAGACGACACGGTCTGCGCATCGGGCTTCAGGAAAACGGGGCCTTGCAGTCCATCCACCATTTGCATATGCTACGCGTTTCGACGTTAGCCAAGGACGCATGCCGTTTTCTTCACGCCTACGTGATGAGAGTGGTACCAGTAAGCACCTGTAACCATGGGATGTCAGATAGTCGTATGAATCGCATGCGAACGACGCACCGGTTTGCGTGACCTTGAAGTTATACGTGAACGTCGCGAGCGGTCGGATAGGGAACCTGTAATACCCTCAATGAAATGATGGGAGCGAGCGGGCACACGAGCGTACTGCGTGAGTCCAGGAACACCGTCGGACCTGTGAAGCATGAGCGCTGTGTTTGGACAGAGATATTGTGAGACGATGTGTTCACCAGGGCGTAAGAAACTGTTCGATGCTGCACATATAGCGCTCAGATGAGTAACAAATGGGATGCACAAAGCATACCCGTGCCAGCTGCAAGGATCTGTGAGTACAAAAAACGACTACGACCGCACAGAACGTACTGGATGGTGATGTTCTCCGAACCAAGATTGAGCACGCGTACGTTCACTGTGTCGCCCTTCGTCGCGACAATGGCGGGTCCAGGAGACTGCCCGTTGATGAGCCACGAGCGTTTCGTCTGGCCGTCGTTCTTGATGTTGCCCTGGCTTATTACCAGGTCATACTCGACGAGGGCCGCGCTCGCCATGCCGGCGGCGCAGAGCGCGCCCAAGAGCACGGGCAAGCGCATTACAATCGATGGTGAAAACAAAGCGAAAGGAGGGACAGGGGTAGGCGCGAGGCCGATGCCTGGCCGTGTACAGAACCGCCGCTATTTAGCTGGGTCGGCGAATGATACGCGTGCGTTTACGACATCGCAAGCGAAGCTTCCCAAGTGGCGCGTGCCAGACACTCGCAGCGTGGCCAGGTCTCGATCTCTGGTCGACGAGTCCAGTCGCCCATTCATGAAAAAAATAAAAGGGTACATACACTGTGTTTGCTTTCACGCTAAAGCATCGAGGAAAGCTTGAAGTACAAATACGAAACGGCGTGCGGGTTTTGTGCCGGCACATTTGAGGACGCCAGAGTCCACTGGTCTTCCTCTCCTAAGGCCCTCGGCATATGTGATGAATGATGGCGTGGCGCAGAAGGGCCAGCCATCTACATATGCTGGCTACGAAGCGCAGTCTTCGCCAGAACATTTTAGACGTTCGGTCAAAGGTGTCCGATCCCGGATCGACAGAAGCAATCCAAGTCCGTGGCGATGCTTGAGTTCGATGGCGGTGTCACTTGATGCTGTCATGGAACCAAATCTGAGGTTGGACTGCACTGGGACTGCATGCTGGCGAGCCTGCTACATTTCCACGGGAATATTTTGTGTGCGCAAGGCTACAGCTTCTTTGTTGATTCATTGATATTGCATAAAGGTATAGTTCATCAACATTCATAGGAAATTTGGTTCACGGGAGCATCCTCGAGGCACTGGTAGGTTCCCACAGCGTTCGCAGCTGTTCGCACTATACTCGGATACCGTAAAGGAAATATCAACTAGAAGAGCCGACGTACTCGGCATTCAACGCATAGTATGGGCTGAAGGATCTCATTGAATACCGGCTTATTCAGCTTCCCCCCGCTGCCCATCGCGAGACTGAACGACGATGCAGTCTGGAAGTGCTTCGAAATTAACCTTCAGAAACAAGCCCGATGTCATAGGCTTTAGCCAAGCGGAACCGAAGTTTTGCTGAATCAGATATGCTACAGGAGCGCCTTGGGGGAACTTCAAGATGACTGAGCAGACTGCTGCACTGTGTGCACACAGGAAAAATGGACCTGTACGAAGCATTCGGAGATTGAGATTCGTTGGCCGAAGGTCCTGTAAGCAGAATGTAGGGTCTGATACATAAGTAATCAACAACCCACCGGTAGTAGACCCTGTCAAAGTCAGCTTACAAACGAATCCCAAGCAGGGTTCGGTACCGGATTCACGAGTGTCATTCGCAACAAAACATGCCTCAGCACGTCAAGCGGCTCGATTTATGGAGCTGAGTCAGCCAAGCAGGATTCAGATATAAGAAGACCGCCCCCTCTGCATTATCCCAAGCAACAGGACGACACGAAGACGATGCCGCAGACCGTAATAATCACAGGCGCTTCCAAGTAAGCAACGATGAGCAGGTGAGAGCTCGTACTGACGAAGACTGCAGGGGAATTGGCCTCTGGGCTTCAGAGTTCATGCTAGCTGACGGCGCGCGTGTCGTAGCTGTGCAGCGATCGTCCACCGACGAGTTCGTTGCTCTGCAGAAGAACTACCCCGACGCCTTGCGGGTCGTGCTAGGAGATTTGTGAGTGGTCTCTCGCACGACGGGAATTATCGACACACTCATCACCTCTTCGCTGCGCAGCACTCAGGAAGCGACTATCCAGCAGGCGATCGACGAGGCGCAGAAAGTCTTTGGCGGCCTCGACACCGTCGTGTTGAACGCGGGCATCAACATGCCCATGGGCACCGTCGAGCAGCTCCCTCTCACTGACTGGCACAACATGTTCAATATCAACGTCTTCGGCACGGTCGCCTTCCTTCGCAAGGTGCTCCCGACTATCCGCAAGAGTAAGGAAGCGAGAATCGTCCTGGTCAGCTCTGGGGCCGCCGATTATGGAATTCCGGGGATGGGGGCGTACAGCGCGTCCAAGGCAGCCGTGAACAGCATCAACAGGTGCGTACGTGCGCAACTGAGAAAGCCGAGACACTGATGCGTGACAGGACTGTCGCCGCGGAGGAGCCTGGAGTCACCAGCGTTGCCGTCCATCCTGGCACCGTGAAGACTAAGGTATGTCAAGAGCCTAAGCTTGGAAAGGCGCTGAGATCGGCCCCAGATGTTCCATGATTTTTCGAGCGGGATCCAGGCGTACGAACTGCCGGAGCCGTTGAAGGCCGCCTTTGCCTCGACGGCCCCCATCGATGCTGATGTGTCTGGACGAGCAATTGCGGGGCTTGCGCTCCGTGCGCCCAAGGAGCTTTCGGGCAAGTATGTTCAGTGGAACGATGCGGAAGTGAGCACTTTGTCGAAAGCAGTCTAGACGTATAGAGGAAACACCTCTCGCTTGATATTAGTCACAGATATAGGCTGTACAGTATACGTGCTTACGAATCGTACATGCATTTTCTTTGTGGGCAATTAGAACTAGCAGTTTGAAAAGCATATCCCCAAGAATACCGAGGATTCAGTCAGAGGTGAGATCGATAACTTCGTTTTTCTTGAACGGACTTGGTTGAGGGCGGGCCTCGAGCTTAACCGCCTTGCGTTCAGCTTCGTCATCCGACTCCAGTTGGCGTAAACGGGCCTGTGACAGCGATGAGAAGAGACCGTAAATCCGGAGATAGACATGCCTTCAACAGTGCTATTTCAGCCTGTCGTTCCGCATCATCGACTTTCCGCTTCTTCGGACGTGGTGCTTCTTGCACTTCCCGGACACCTTCCTCATCGAGCGGCTCGGAGCGCGGGATGATGTCCTGTGCCTCAAGGAAAGCTGAATGAGACGAATCAAAAACAATCATGTGGATGACAAGCAGACGACCTGTGTGCTCACCCCGGGATCGGTATCGAAACTCAAACTGGACCCATGGCAACTTGTCGTTACGATTGTATGGGCGCTTTATAACCTTGGTAGTAAGCGCCTTCGCAGGCTGTTCCGCTGCCAGCCTATACAATGTGGCTCTGAGATTCCGTACGGCGGTATGAAGCCGAAGTCAACGTACCCTATGCTCTGCCCGCCAAGCTTCTTGTCCTTCTCGTGCATAGTCTTTTCAGCGAGACCAGACGCATCTGACTTCCTTTTGTGGGTTGCAGGTACACGTCCTGTCACGACGACACGGTTCACGTCGACTCGAATTGTGCCGAGTTCTGCGGCTGCTGATTGACCAGGCACCGCGACATTCTCGTCGTCTGCTTGCATGAGTCTCTGAGAAAAAAGGTGTCCTTCATCTTACCTGTCAATTTGATACTCGAAAATTGATACGGTCGGGCGGTGGTTGGACCTGTGCGAAACGTGGCCCTCGACAACACTTCGCCTGGCCGTCGCGTCGTGTTGGAGCCTCCTGCTATTCCGTCCAGAAACACGTGGGCGCAGGCGTCTGACTTGCATGCTATATCTTTGACATGAACAGAGAAGGTCTGGCAGTGCAGCATTTTAGTATGTACTCCGAGCGGATGCAGCGCTTACCTGGCCCGGCTCGCTGATGATCCAGCCGGAAATCTTGCAGTCTTCCATAGATATACCGTATACGTCTGCCTTGTGGCCTGCACATTCGACCCAGGCTTCGAATTCGCGGTGTTGCATGGCGCTAAGGTCGACAGGCTGTGTCAAACAACCAAAAACAGACTTGCGCTTGGCCCTTTGATCTACAAGAAATTGTGAAATCTCGCGCACGCCTATATACAGTCATGGACCGGACCTCTGAACAGCACATCGAGCAAATAATATGTATGACTGGGATTGATTCCCCTTTCCCTAATTTCTATGTCAAGTCCTTCATATGGTTCCTGGGTATTCTAAGAAAAATAGCCTTCTTTGTAGGTTGTGAGACTGTGGAATCTCGGGCCTTGCAGTGAAGTGACCCGAATTCAGGGTCCACCCCGATCCTCTGAACACCACCACCGATTTCTCATTTTGCATCACAGCCAAGAATTATGCCTCAATAAACAATGTTATAGGATAGCTAATTGTGTTCACGAACTAAGTTTCTCAATGGGATGCTGCCTGCTCGGTGTGTTGCCTGTGCCGACTGACTGGCCTGGATCAAAAATCGGGCCTAGCCTCACACAAACATATAGATGTCTTGGTTCCAGCGCACATTAGCTCTGCTATACATGCCTACCATGTAATTGTGTAGTTGGTTTGTGAGCTATGGGCCCATATTGCTGTTCATGGTCGGCGGTCAATGTTGAAATGCGGCAAATGCCGGTCCTTTGACGATGAGCTGCGTCTCAACGCCCAACCATCGAATATCTTGACCCCATACCTGGGTCATACATTAAGGCCAATGTATTCTCTTCAGAGAAAAAATTTCTTTCGAAGAGGAACAAATTTGAGTTTAATGTGGTCAACTGTTCAAAGGACCGGGGTTGTTCAGAGGTCCGGTCCAAGACTGTATACACGCCAGGCGCACGCATATTCCTTACATGGTACATAGCAACACCATCCAAAGCCCACAGACACTGCTATGACTGACAAGAGGCTTCGGCCTGAGTAGTAAGATGTAAGAAATACGCTTGATTTACAGGCCCCCGGCATAGTTCATGAGAGGTCCCATCCACAATATCCGGCCGTGGGGCCCGTTTATAACCTCAAAAATCGGCCCTGGCGGGGCCTGTTTACATGGAGGTTCGGCTAATTCCGGGAGTCCGCGGAAGCAAATCTTCCTCCGAGCTCACTGCTGGCGGGCTCGCAGACAATATATAGTGCGCACAAAAACCCCAAGACACCGACAATAAAGAAAAGCACCTGTTTGAAATGCAGGAGGGCAACACCAGAGAGAGAGCAGGGCTTTCTTTCAGGCCTTATATATGTGAGGCGGGCGCCTGGACACCACATCACAGTCACATGAAGTCACGGTGTCACCTGGGTGATTGGCACAGCAAAAAGAAAGGGGTCAGGAGTTGCCCAAAATGGTCATGGTAGTACTCACCTAATAGCGAAATCGTGGTGCAGAATGCTCGGACCTCCGAGTCGCTTAACGTGATGCGCCGAATTTTTGGCGGCCGCCACCAAAAGGCGTGGTGCTGGGAGCGGCCGTCAGCACCACCGCGGGTCCCGTTTAGATGGACCATGAACGCACCTGACGGCCACCGCGGGCCCCGTTTAGATGTATGGAGCGGCCGCGAAACGCGGCGATACTGTAAGCTACGGAAACGGTTAGGTTGGAAGTAGCTTGCGGAATAAGAGTCTTTTGCTTTCGGTAGAGCTAAAGCTCGAGTCGTGAGTTGCTCAAATTCTCCAATTGCAAAAGAGCTGCCCAACCTGGGTCAGCTCTGAGGTCCTTAAATACATGCGAGAACTAAATGAGTCACTATCCGAATCACTACCTACCAAGTCATCAGTGAGTCTTTGCAAGTCATACTTAGGAGAGGATGAGTCGGTGGTGACTCCAAGTGAGTCTCAGCTGCTATTCGGGGATCTCAGGCGAATTACACGGTGGGGCAACGTAAGGTAAGGTAAATTAAAAGGCATATACCTTGTCAACCGCTGCGGGACGATCCCGAGAGCGGTCAGAGGCTGACGCGGACGGGGAAGTCACGCACGCGCGCATGACACACGCCCTCCCGGCCAGCAAGTTGCTGGACGAATGCCTACATAGCGATATCGCGGTCGTCGACAGTGGAAGCCGTAGCAGATGCCAGCCCAAGACCAGCAACGCCCTCGGTGAGTCCGTTCTCGGCGGTGACTCCTGCGTCGCTGATCATATCATAGTCGCCCTGCTCGTCGCCGTTCTCCCAGTCCCCATTGTCCGAGGGGAGTGGCTCTGCAGCCGCGACCGTCGTGGACGCGGAACCGGGCGCGCTGAGCGCAGTGAACGAGTATGGGCCCGGAATCCCGAATGCAGGTGCTGTGAACGCTGATGTTACCGCTTGCGCTGGCGTTGACTCCCGCATTTCCACGTCGTGTGAGCGCGAAGTCGCAGTCCCAGCCCAGTTGCGCGGGATGAACGTGTGCCCGCGCCGCGAAGGCGCAATAGCACGCCGATTGCCGCCTATGAGGTGTAAGACGAGTAGCAGCGTGCAAAATATCAGCCGCATACCGCGGCGACCGACGCCAGAGTTGCGTCGAAAGTACCAGGCCCTTGGCGCCACTGTCTGCGCCGACCGAGCCGTAGCTTGTACCTGAGTCGTGTGAAGGCACGCAACCGTGGCGTCGTGCTCGAGAATAATCTTGAGGGCCGCTACGGGGATGTTGAGCTTGTCGTTGTCGCGCTCCTGCTGGATCTGCGCGGCATGCTCCTCATCCCGCTGCTTGGCGCGCTCCGCGGCCAGGCTCCGGCGAACGAAATCTTGATCGATCGCCGCGTTGCCCTGAGCCGCGGAGACGGCGTGCGGGTTAAACGCATGAAACGCGTCGTAGTTGGGCGGAGCATGACCGGGGAACTCGGCGCGCCTGGTCATGGCGCGACGAATTCCATCGGCCCAGGAGCAGCACATGACAAAAGCGAGGTCATCGAAGGTTGGCGGCTTGTTGTAGACCATGGTTCGCGTATCGATGGCGGATGGAACACCTAACGAAATGCGCCAGAACCCGCGGCTTTTATAGCGTCTCCTTTCCATTACTTGCTGCCGTCGCTGGCGCAAGCATCCTGCCGGAAACGCGACTGCCGCAGCTACTGCACCGCCATTCAGAGCGGACTGCCTCTGTACTCCGAATTTCCTGTGCTGGTCATATCCCATGAGATCACAGTATTCCCCAAACGCGGGGTCGTCTTGCACTGCCGCGAGTGACTCCTCGGATATATGCTTATCGTCCCATTTTGCATAGAACAGGAATGAGTCACCATCTTTCTTGAAACCCACGATCTCGCTGATACGCCGTGACGCGCGTTCTAGCGGTACAGTGGTGATGCTGCGCCACGAGCGCGCCGGGAATCTTGAGTCGTCATTCTCGACGTACGGACGGAGTAATTCCGCGTGAAACGCTGGATGGATCTTCCTGCGCAGCATTTCCGCTGGAAGATCCAACTTGTATGTTGCCCCAGGCACGATCACGTCCAGAATCTGGAACGGTCCGATGTATTTGGGTACAAATTTCCTCTTGAGGAACTTGGAGATGGTCAGATTCTTAGTGCTAAGATAGACCTTATCACCAGTTGCAAATTCTGCGAGACGTCGTCCTTTATTTGCCTGTATGGTTTGATCCACCCTCGCGGCTATAATGGCATCATGAGCCGCCATTACAGTCTCCCTCATGCTCTCGGTGAATCGTTGCACCCCGGGATACACCGGCGGTTTGTCCCATGTTACCGCGCTTGGATTATAGCCGTAGTTCACAAAGAACGGGCTGTATCCCGTCGTCGTCGAGGTTGCTGAGTTCAACGCAAACTCGATCGCGGGGAGTTTCCCCGCCCAGTCGCGCTGGTTCTCGCCGATGCATTGCCGAACCATCTGCCCGATGGTCCGATTCGCGCGCTCTGTCATCCCGTCTGTCTGTGGGTGATAGGCTGTTGACATACGGAGCTTAACCCCGGTCAGGTCGTGGAGCTTCCGCCAAAAAGGGTTGGTAAATAATACGTCTCTGTCGCTGACGATTGACTCCGGCATACCGTGTAGTCGGTAGACGGTATGAAACAGCAGTTCTGCCATGTCCGCAGCGGTGTAGTTGGTCCTAGCAGGAACCAAGTGCACCATGGCTGAAAAATGGTCAATGATTGTGCAGATCCTGTCGAATCTACCATGCCGAGCTTGAGACACCGGCAGCGGACCAATAAAGTCGATTCCTATCATTTCCCACGGTCTCGTCGGGACAGGCAGCGTCTGTAACAGTCCAAGCGGAGCCTGAGTGTTATCCTTTGTTGTACGACACGTGTGGCAGGTGTCAACAAAGTCTTTGACGTCTCGAACCATGCCTTTCCACCATACTTCATCGCGCAAGTAGGTGAGTGTTTTATAAGTTCCTAAGTGCGCGAGGATACTATGAGCCTGGTCAATTAGTACTTCGCGTATCCTTTGACCTTCCAGCTCGACGTCCGGAATGCACAGCAACTTTTTAGGCGGTGATCCATGCATGGTAAAGATCAATTCCTCGCCCTCCAGCCCCGAAACCTCGAAGTTCTTGAACTGCTTCGGGGCATGTAATACTTTCTCGAAGAATGAATCCGAGCCATACTTGCCCCGCAAGTCTCTGCGCAGTTGTATCGCCGGCTGCTGCTGGGAAATGATCGCCGCCAGCCCCGGCGCGTCGCCGTCCGCAAGCGCCTCGCCGACGGCGACGATGCTCTGTGATCCTTCAGCATCTTCGCCGGTCGATCCAAATTCATGTTCAATTGTGGGCGATCCAAATTCATGTTCAATGGCGGGCGATCCAAATTCATGTTCAACGTCCGATGGCGATGATTCTTCTGAATTAGGTAACTCCGTTGTTGTGACCTCATCCCGCCGCGTGTTCCTAAGCCGGACTTCCGGAATAGGCGGTCCCTTCTCGCCGCGCAGACGGGCCGACCGTCTGGGCGCTCTTTGCAGATCCTCATTCTCGTCGGCGACAACGTCCCGGTGTGGTTGCATGGCCGAAAGCAGAACGGCTCGTCCGACGAAGACAGGAGCCGATATTGCGACCATGTCGTCGCCGTCGTCATGGTCCGACTCGTCCGAGTCTTCTGGTTCAGCGATGAACTCGGCCGCAGTTCGGACGGTGCCAGGCTCATCCTCCTGGTAGAGACGTGATAATCCGTCCGCCAGTACATTGTCGACGCCAGGAATATACTCGATTGCGAAATCAAACTCGTTCAGAACATGTAGCCAGCGCATTTGCCTCTGGGACAGGTCTTTCTGCTTCATAAAGTGAATCAGGGCTTTATGGTCCGTGCAAATTCTGAATTTTACTCCGTGAAGCATGGGCCTGAACCTCTTAAGTGACTCCACAATAGCCAGGAGCTCTCTTTCATGCACCGGGTAATTTTGTTGGGCACTGTTTAATTTCGCGCTCCAAAAGGTAATAACTCGGGCAGTTGCCAGATCGGGTCCTTGGCTAATATAGCCGCTGGCTCCAGTGAGCGAGGCGTCGGTTATGAGGTTAACCGGGCCGGCGGACATGGAATAGTCTATTGCGTGCCGGCGCCGGTCCCGGTGCTTTTGAACAATGTCTTTCACCAGTTCGAACGCGCGCTGGTGCGTGTCTTTCCAGACAAATGGCTTGGTGGATCCTACCAACGATGACAAGGTGCCCATCGGTACTCGTATGCCCCGGCAATCGTTTGCCAAGAAGCCAACGGCGCCAATGAAGGACATCAGCAATCCTTTCGACGTCGGCGTCGGCCAGGCCACCACTTTGTCGACTTTATGTGGGTCCATCTTTATTCCATCTTTGTCTATAACATGACCCAGGATGACAAGTTCTTCAGCAAATAGCTGCATTTTACTGGGGTTCAGGAAGAACTTTTCCCTCCGGAGGACGTCAAAGATCTGTAGTAAGTGTTTCTCATGGTCTTCCGCCGTATCCGAGTAGACAATAATGTCATCCAGATAGACGTCCATGAAGACCCCGATGAAGGCCGCAAAGATATGATTCATGAGAGTCTGGTACGTCGCGGGCGCATTGCAATCGCCAATTTGCATGACCAGGCTCTCTAGCGTCCCATCCGGCGTATTAAACATGGTGCGTGGTACATGTTCAGGCTTCACTCTGATCTGTTCATAGGCATCCTTGCCGTCTATGAGGCTACGGAACGGGTGCTTGACGACATTTCGCAGAATTTCTTCAATGTCCGGCAACGGTGCGGCTACTTTGACCGTGTTCTCATTGCGGCGTCTTGTATCGATCACGGTGCGTATCTTTATTTGCCCATCCGGAGTCTTGGGTTTGGGGATAATCAAGAGCGGACAGCACGTTCCGCCCGCCGAATACCGCCAACGCCCAGTCTTCAGGTAATCAAGCTTCTTTTTTATCCACAGGGGTCGCAGAGCCTCTGGGCAACGCGACGGTCGGTAAGGATAAATCGCTGACTCGTCTTTCAAGGGTATTTCGTGATTGAGCGCACGCAGCGGAGGCAGCGGCGTATTTGCCGCCTCTTGGAACAGATCTTCGGCGGCACGGAAGACCCTGGTGCGTATATTGTCTATCCGCTCTATTTCAAGTCGCGCCATAGCTGACTGAAGCACTAGCATCGCTTTTCCTTCGAGAGGCTTGGACTCTGCGCTCCCGATCAGCACGCGCGCGGGGTTCAGCCCAATCACGACCGAATGCTGCCAGAGAAACGGCGTCCCCAAGACGATGTCGTAGGAATCGATATTGGCTACGTCCCAGGTACGTTTCTCGTTTATATTCTGGTAACGGAACCTTGTCTCACACTCGACGTTGACTTTAGATCGTGAACCGACAATGGCAAGTTGAAGGTCAAGCGGATGCGCTTTCGGCTTACATTGGACTTTCAACTGATCTGCCAAGGTTGTGGACATGAAATCGGTGAGCGAGCCTGAGTCTATTAACGCGTTGCATCGCTGTTCATTAATGAACACATAAACAGTCACAGGCATTGGAAATAACCGCTCGTCGTGTTTTACGCGCATGCCACTCTTCGGAAGGGATCTAACAGTACGTTCACTCGCTTTCAGACCCGAGGCCGAGCTCAAGCCTGAGGACTTCGTCGTTGCTGAGGATACGCGCGCCGCGGCGCAAGTTGGACGTCGCGCGCCGGCGGCGGAGACGCCTCTCGCGCCAGGGGCGACGCGGATACTCGACGATGACGCAGTCGTCAGCATCGTCGTATTCGCGGGTGTCATCGGCGCTATCGGAACTGGTGGTAACGAGCGAGGCGGCGCTGAAGAGGCTGCTCGCACGTTCTGATTCGTCCAGATCTGGGCGAGTCTCGACAGTACGGTGCAGATTCTCACCCGAATCGACAGATACTGAGCTGCTCCGCGAAGGCGCGAGCAAGGTGGGCATGTCTCCGTACGTGGTCTCCGACCCGGGCTCGCTGGCAGACTGCGGCGGGGGGTTCGGCACCCCAGGACGCTCGACGCGAGCATTCCCAGGTCCGTAATCGCCCGAGATATCCTCCATGAGCGTGACGCGCTCATCATCGCTGCCGTAGCCATCGGATCCTCCGTCCTCACTGTCTGAAGCGAAGTGGCGAAGCTGCTCGTACCCGGGCGCAGGTTCGTACGCGCTCCACACGTCCTCCATGGAAATCGGCTTCTGATCCAGGTCTGCAGGGCGATAGCTGGCGTCTCGAGAGAACACGCGCGCGCGGCGATGGCCAATATAGTCCATCCACTCGCCGCGACGGGTAACGGCGCTCGCGGTAGGCTCCAAAGGCAATTGCCAATCGATGAAGGAGTCTGACGCAAAGCTGGTGCAGCGCGTCTCTTCCCGACCCATCTAGAGCGCTCGTCAGCGGTATCCGTGGGGATCAGGGCCTTGCCGCGTACCAAAGCTCCAGGACGCGGTGATAGCTCCGCACGGCGCAGTACCTCGGCGAGAGTGATGCCGTCGGCCAGCTCTGCTTCGGTGAGCTCGTAGCATGTCCCGTACAGCTGATCACGAATCCACAGCTCGTCTCCGTTGGTCTGGAGAAGCCAACGAATGGTCTCGTCTCCACCAGACTCGACCAGGTCGCCGATGGAACGAACAACCGCCCAGTTGGTGCCGATCCTCGTGAGGGCCCCCATGATGGGCTCTAGGAGCGGCGACGTGGGGTTCCTGACCTGGAAGACGCGCCCCAGGTCACTCGCAGGGATGCCGAGATGGCGAGCGACCGCAGCGCCCACGTCCACGCCCAGCGGGCTGAAAGCTGCGATCGGGAAGACCAATTCGCACTCGCGGACCTCGTCGTAGGCGATGAGGTATTCAGGCATAATGTCTGGCGCGTCGCAGTCGCCGGCGGTGACGATGTGGAAGCGAGCTCCGGGGTGAGCGAACCCGCGACGGACGGCGGTGAGAGGGTGGTGCCAATTGTCGAGGCAGGCACGGAGCTGGGCGCGGCGGATTTCGATGCCTTGCGCCTCCAGCGCAGCGAGGTGGACGGCGGCGCGGACATAGCTGGTGAGTCCATCCCACTGGATCGATGTGCTCATTACGCGCACAGCAGCAGAGGGCAACGACTTGAGCTGTCGCCTGACCTTGGGCTTATGAGGCTTCGAGTTCGCCTCGATCGTGGGAGCGCTCTTGGTGAGTCCGGCTGCCGCAGCACGCACTCCGGGTTTTCCGGAGTGTTTCCCAAGTTTGCATTGACTCGACTCGTGCCCCTGCTCGTGGCAGGTATAGCATCGTTTCTGCGCGCGGTGCTCGGCCATCTGCTGACGCGTCAGGCGAGCTCCCACGGCGAGAGAGGCAATGTTGTCCGCCGCTTGATGGCGACGAGCACCAGCACCAGCGGGCCTTGATGCAGCCAGAGTAGCGGATTGTGGCTGGTGAGTACTGCTTCTCCTCTGTTCATCCGCAGCTGAATCACGCGCAGAATCGCCGCGAGGATTCCATGCTCGGGTACCATGCGATGCATGAGTACTTCGATGCAGGGTCGCGCGCCGGCGCTCCATGCGCTTGCGTTCCTGTTCTCGGCGCTCCACGCGATACGCATAGTACACCAGAGTATCCAATGAGCTGTATTCTTGCCTGAGGCCTTTATCTAGCCAATACAACTTGATATAATCGTCCACCCCGTCCCAAAATATTCGCTTTACAGATGTAGCATCGATATCAGCGTAACGAATCGCGAGATTCTCGAGATCCTTGGCGTAGTCCTTGACTGGTCGTCCCTTCTGCGTGGCAGACATCAATTTCTCGCGCAAATCCTCGCGGAAACTCGCAGGAAAGCAATATTCATACAGCTCTTGATATACCTTCTTCAGAGTCCAGCTACTCTCCTGAAGTGAGACATGCTTGGTGTACCAAGTACTTGCTTTCCCCTTGAGTGCATGTTGTATCACTTCAATGGCATCGACACCTTTCAGCCCGTGAGAGCGGGCATAGGAGTCCCATTTGCTGATAAAGGCCTCATAGGCGTCGTAGTCATCTAATCCGCTGTATGTGGGCATGGGGATCTTTAAATCACGCATGATCTTCTGCTTTCGCAGCTTTCGTGCCTTACGACGCTTTCGCCGTCGGCGGCGTTTGCGCTCGGAGGTGCTGGAACTGCCCGAAGAGCTTGATGAGTCCGAGCTACTGTCATCGGATGAGCTACTTGATGAGCCTCCTGAGCTGCTATCTGAATCAGACGAAGAACTCGAAGAGGTTGAACTCGAGCTGCTGCTCGAGCTCGATGAACTACTACTTGAGCTCGAGCTGCTAGAGCTCGGGTCATCACTACTCTCTTCAAGTTGCCTAATCTCAGCCTTGCCAAGACGTCGCGATAACAGACCTCCCGGCGGAGGCGCGGACGCAGCGCGATCTTTCCGGACCTTCTGCCGCTGCGGGTCGCCCGGGCGAGGAATCACCAGGTCCTCTCTCCTGAGACGACCCTGAGCCTTCTTGTTGTTCTTCCCGATTTGGGCAACAGGCGGCGATCCGTGTGCATCCGGTTGCTGCAGCTTGTGGCGGTGCTTACTCCGCATCTTGACTTTTTCCTTCTTTCGTCTGCCGGGTGACGCGCCATCCAGCGCCTGACCTCCGGCCGCTGCTTCGCCTGTGGCAGGTACCGGTCCTGTCGGACCGTGGTGCTCAGGCGCAGCTGCTGGGCTCGGCTGAACTTGGCTATGCTGGCTCGCGACGACCGACTGGGCTTGCTGCGGCCAGAATGTCTGACTCGCGGCGCTGAAACGAGATGCTGGCCTCTGCAGGAGCGACACAGCATCTAGCTGGGACTCAGGCGGTGCTGTCATGTACCTGGTCTGCGTTCTCCTGGGCCCGATCTTGGTGCTAGTGGTTGGCCGACCCCATCCATTGAACAGGCGGCCGTAATGCGGGTCAAACACCAGATGGCCCTGCTTTCGTTCGTCGGGGACGTCACCCGACTCGGGAATTCGCATGCCCGAACTGGCTGATTGTGATGCTATTTCCTGGCGCCAGCTTATTATGCGCGACGCAGCCTGACTCGGTGTCCTGGACTGCATAATCAACGGACTCCGGATATTGGATACTAACGGGGTCTCTGCTGGCTGTGTAGCTTTCTGCTGCGCATCTCCGGGTGATAGGGTCGGTCTCGGAGACGCGACCTCCTGCAGAATGGCCGATCGTCCGGGCGACATAGCCAAGCGGCTGACCGCATCTTGCGAGTCAGTGACCGTTTGTACGGTCGCCCTCATCTGGCGCTTGCCTGGGTTCTGCTCCGGCTCGAACAGGTCGGGCACTCGAGCGGGTCGATCAGGCGTGCTCGCGCGTGCGGGTGACGCGCGCGAGGCGCGCTCTGTTTCCGTCCCTGCCCTGGACTCCGGCAGTCCAATTCTCGCCGGATCTCCTGCGTTATCTGTCGCCTGCTCGTCAGCGGGCGTTGACTGAGCATCTGGCAGCCCGAATGTCGAAAATCCGGGTGCGTGGCTCGGTCTATCTTGAGGTAGAAAACTGCGATGGATCGCAGGTCCTTGATAACCCCAGCTCCCCTTTACGGGGGTCTCAAACTCGGGGTAGGCGCGTCCTTGCGCGCCCTCCGTGCGGTGCACACGGGCAATAGGTCGCTGAGTCATTTCATTCTGACTCGCGCCCTCCGCTCCAGGTGTGCGGGATCCCACAGGCGAGTCAAACTCGCCCTCCGCTCCGATCTGCGGGCTAGGGATTGAAAAGGTACGTGATTCCTCCTTCCATTGCTGAGGGGTTTTCGTAACATAGTAGCCCTCAGCGTCGCGCTCCAAATGAGCAGGGATCGCTGGCGGTAGCTGGGGCTGCGGCGCGAGGATCCCGGGGGTGTACCCTGTTTCCTGGCGCGCGATTGCCGTCAGACGGTCAGGCATTTCAGGCGCCCACCCGCCTGGTGGCATCGGACTGATCTGCTGTTGCAGATCCTCTGGTTCCTCAAGGATCGCAGACGCTCGCGAGAGCGGTCTGCTATCCGCGCGAACCGTTCCCCGGCGCGTGACCGTCGGGGTAATATCTCCTTGACGGAGAGGAACTTCTCGGGTAAAGTGAGTTTTCTTCTTTGGATGGCCTATCCCAGAAGAACTCATATTATCCGAGTAAAAATTAGTTAGTTGTAATTAGAGGGTGTATAGAAACTCAAAAAGTTGTAAGCTACGGAAACGGTTAGGTTGGAAGTAGCTTGCGGAATAAGAGTCTTTTGCTTTCGGTAGAGCTAAAGCTCGAGTCGTGAGTTGCTCAAATTCTCCAATTGCAAAAGAGCTGCCCAACCTGGGTCAGCTCTGAGGTCCTTAAATACATGCGAGAACTAAATGAGTCACTATCCGAATCACTACCTACCAAGTCATCAGTGAGTCTTTGCAAGTCATACTTAGGAGAGGATGAGTCGGTGGTGACTCCAAGTGAGTCTCAGCTGCTATTCGGGGATCTCAGGCGAATTACACGGTGGGGCAACGTAAGGTAAGGTAAATTAAAAGGCATATACCTTGTCAACCGCTGCGGGACGATCCCGAGAGCGGTCAGAGGCTGACGCGGACGGGGAAGTCACGCACGCGCGCATGACAGATACGGGTCCCGTTTAGATGGGACCCTTATCGGACTTTGCCGGGGGCCTTGATTTACCTGTCTGGCTACAAGTACAACTGTATCATGAGCAATCGCAAAGGCTGATCAATCCAGGTCGGCCATTTTCAGGTCCATGAAGCGCGAAGCAAACGTTGTGACGGGCTGTGCATGAGGAGGCGGTCTGGACGATGACCGTGCTCCTGAGGACGCTGTGGAAGCCGGCTGCGCAGAGACCGCCTTCCGCGCTTGAGCTTCAGCTTTCTTCCTTACAATCGCCGCCTTGCGTCGGGCCTCCTCGCGCAGGATCTCCTCCTCGTCCTCCGAATCCCACTCATCTTCCGAGTCCGGCGGATTGTCCAGAATATCGCCCAAAAAGCCACTGAGTATGTTCGGAAGGCCGTGGCGCGAGTTCGGGCAGTCGAACCTGGCGCCACCCATGTGCTGCCAGTTGAGCGCGTGCTCCAGGCTGCGCATGTCCTCCGGCCGCGTCCAAAGATTGGGCCGGACGAGCAGGTTGCGGCTGAATTTCTGCTCGCCGAACATGAAGTTGCCCTCGATAAACTGCCAGAGGTGGGGATCCCGTTGCGCCCTGTGGCATCCAGAGAATCGTAAGCACAAGACCGTTGTATCTTCGCATACCGCGGGATACGCACATGCCGATCATCTCCTGGTTCTGTCCGTTAATATTCTGCAGGTTGGACTCTTCGCCCGACTGCTCTTGGAACTTGTACGTGTAGATGTTCTTCAGCGAACACTTGCCCGCGGGGCACTCCGGGTCCGTGTAGTCAATGCAGATGACGTGATGTTCGACTGGCGTATGTGGACACTCCCGTTTGGCGAGTGCCCTCAGATGTTCGAGGTGTACATTAGCGTCTGCGCCGAACAGAGCGCGGATGAACTGGGCATCGCTCTCAAGAAATAGCGGCTGGTTCAGCGGGTCTGGTCGGAAAGTTAGATATGGCTTAGGTGAGCGTGCTGCGACAGACGCACCCTGTCGACGAACGTTCATCTCGTTCTTCAATTTGCACATCCGTTTGTGAGACGGCCAGGACGCTGCTTGGCACTGTAAATGACAATTAGAAGGTGCTGCCAGGATACAGTATGTACCGCGACTCACCTCCTTCGAGCAATAGTAAACATATTGGCAGCCTGCACAACGCTTGAGCTCAGATTTCTTTCCCCACTTTCCGCACTGAAAACAGTGAGTAACAGCGCAGAGGCAGATGATGGGACGCACGTTGATGCTTTCGCAGCTAACGCTTCCCCGCTTCTTGAAATCCTTCGGGAGCTCGGCGATCTTCGCGCGCAGGTCCACCAGGGTACCCAATGTCTTCCAGTCTTCGGCGACGGGAGTCCTCTCGACTCGTTCGCGAACTAAATCGGGGTCGACGTCGTTGAGCTCCCGTTGCGTGATCTTGACCACGGACTTGTACACCAGGTGCAAAGGCAGACTTTCGTGGGTGATATGCCGCAGGCAGTCGCGAATATGGATCGAGGCCGAGTCTTTGGCCTTGAGATGGAGCGACAAGCAGACCGACGCGATGCCGTGCAGCAGCCCCGCGTCGAGCGCCTGGCACACCCAGCGGTAGCTCTCGTCGCGTATGAACGCATAGCGAATGAACGTGATCGCGCCCCAGACGCAGTCCTCCAGCTCAGGCGTGGAGCCGAGCTCGTCGATCGCGCGCGAGACGAGCACCAGAATGCGCGCAATCGTCCAGGTGGCGTTCTCCCGCAGCAGCGCGAAGGTGAGAGCGTGCCCGGGGATGCGGGACAGGATGACAACCACATACAAGTGTGTGGCGAGTTCCAAGCTGCGCACGTGGCCGTGCAAATCCGCCGGAGTACCGGGGACCATCGTCCGCTTGAGCCTTTTGAGCGCCAGACGTGCGCACGGGAACGGGTCGTCCCCGCCGCCGTCCACGATCCGCGCCACAGTATCCAGCTTGTCGACCGTCGACTGGTCGGCGCCGCGCTCGGTGAGGAGCTGGCGCAGCATCATGCCGCACCTGAGCTCAGCCAGCTCTGCCGCTTTCTCGTTTTCGCCCGGCTTGGCCGTGTGCCGATACGCCCAGAGGTTCCCGCACAGAGCGACGATGCCCTCCGTGTTGCGGATGATGCGGTTCAGTTCACGATGGCGCAGGAGCAAGTTGATGAGAGTCGCGAGATGGTCGACGACTTCGAGCGTGTCGTCCGACGCGCGTTTCCCAGAGACCCGCTGCGCGAAGAAGTACTCGCACCACTTGAACAAGCCAGGCCAGCCAGCGACATACTGAGCGAGCAGATCAGGACGCGAGGGGAGCAGTTTTGCGACGCTGGTGTGTCCGAGCGCAGGAATGCACGCCCACGCGCGCTCCGAATCATCGTCCTCCCTGGGCGGCTTGGCAGGCAGTGGAGGCACCTTTTCCAGCGAGTTGTAGTGCAAGAAAATGCGAAGCAGGCCCTCCACTGGCAAGGGACATCCCGTTGGGCAGTGGATAAATGAGTACGCGAGCGAGTGCAGCGCCTTGGAATTTCCAGTATTGCAGATACTCTGGACAATCTATAAACCAGCCATGAAGCGTAGATCGCCACTGAGTATGACGGCAAACCCAGCTCTTGGAGTTAACGGCGTACCCGGTCTGAATCGGCGCGTATCATCTCTGCAATCTCCTCGGTCTGGCGGAGACTCTCCTCGCTGGGACGAGGTCCTGCGAGACGGCGCCTGAGTTCTGCAGCGACATCTGGAGCGCCAATAACAGGCATTGCGGCACAAGCAAAGCGTCAGCGCCGGACTAGAAAAACGGCGACAGCGTCGGCTCGAGGTTCTAAGCAGTCGAGCGCAGCAGTATATGCTAGGACAGATGCGTCGTCGCGCGCAGCGATAGGCTACAGCAGTGGATTGACGCGCGATGTCTAGGTATGCAAACGCCTGGAGACGAACTTTGCAAGCACCGGCCCGGAGGCGACCGTTATCACCGACAGAGTTAATCATCATCTATTCGAACCCCGACGTTGTTCTCCACTCTTCGAGCGCTGAATCACTTCAGGATGACAGTAGGGCAACAAACACGTACTGCACGCATAAAATAGTACTTATACAAGAGCAGCAAGTCAATTCTCAGCGATTCGCTAACTCACGTGTCCCGCCGTATCTACAGGAATAACTTCAAGAAGATACGGCGCGACATGAGAGCTAGCAGTCGCCTGCACACACATACTGTATCTGCATTTACTAAGAGCAGAGCTCCGGGCCAGTCTTCGAGCAGGTGAGCACGACACCCCAACGGCGTAGACAGCAGGAAAAGAAACGCACCTGGACCCAGATTGAGAGGTATTTGGACCAATTCCAATAGGAGCCATCCATGTTCCTGAACTTGGCCCCGTGACCACATCGCGCGGTCGGCCGGCTATGTCATCGTGGCTCTCACAGCAGGGGATCTCAGTTTTTCCGAATGGTCTGGGAAAGGACGAGTTTTTGCGTACTGGAAAAACCTTGTCGGAGAATTTGGTCACTTGCCAAACGCTATGAAATATCGACTTTTACTTCTCTGAATATCCTGTTTGACCCTAAAACATTGAAAGGAGAAGTTTTGCTTGAGGGAAAAGTGTGCCTTCTCCGGTTTCAGCATTAACAACGCTTTTGCGGTTCGGAAAAGTCGACCTGTTGCCGGTGACGGCGATATCGGTCATTTTCCGGGCCACAAAAGCCGAAGGAGAATTCGGAATTCTACTCCAGCCGCAAAATTCAGTCTGGGTTGGGAAATTTCAGAATTCAGACAGGAAAATTCAAGATTCAATAATCTATTCTGAATTTTCCCAACATAGTCTGAAATATGCGGCCGGAGTAGAATTCCGAATTCTCATTCGGCTTTTACGGCCCGGAAAATGACCGATATCGCCGTCACCGGCAACAGGTCGACTTTTCCGAACCGCAAAAGCGTTGTTAATGCTGAAACCGGAGAAGGCACACTTTTCCCTCAAGCAAAACTTCTCCTTTCAATGTTTTAGGGTCAAACAGGATATTCAGAGAAGTAAAAGTCGATATTTCATAGCATTTGGCAAGTGACCAAATTCTCCGACAAGGTTTTTCCAGTACGCAAAAATTGTCCTTTCCCAGACCATTCGGAAAAACTGAGATCCCCTGCTGTGTCTGCAGTCGGGCTAGAGCTCGAGCATGGTTCCGGTCAGCGTATAGGCCTGGCATCTCCGTGACGTCGCGCGCCCGCGGTCGGAGGATATTTTCGGACTGTATAAGATTGGAGTCCCCGTGACGTTGTGTGCCCCCGCCGTCGGTGTAAAGGCCGAGCATGTTGTCCGTGAATGTGCACGTGGCACCGGTCCGAGCCTTGTGAGGCGAAATCCTGAAGGCCGTGCACAATGTTCTGGGACGGACACGATATAGCGAGCTCACGCCACGTGCACGTGGAACGAGTTCGGTCCGTTTGGTGCAGGAATGCCCAGACGATAGACCAGCGGCGGTTCTGCAGGGACAAGCTCTCAAAAAGCCGCCGCTCTCGACCTCCCTACGCGCAAGGGCCGTTGGTCTTGCTGCGACGGACAGTGCAGGGATACAAATTCGCCGCGTGGGGCAGCGAGACAGACGGCGTCAAATGCCGCGCACGTCCGCTGCCGCCCGTCTGCGCGCCCGTGCGATTCCCTCACGGCTGCGTGTGAGAAAGGAATGTCGCAGTGTCGGACGATGTAGAAGCTGCATGAGAATGAATGGGAGGAAATGGTGTGGTTGCTGCTGGGGGTACGCACCGCAGTCACTGATAGAGGCGTCCGCATGGCGTCATCAGGACGTTCCATAGGTCTAGCCGGTTCTCTCGGGACGCCCGGTGCTATTCTCAGGTAATAGAGATGATTGTCCGGGTCCCCGGGGCACTACGCGATCTCCTATGATATGTTCTCAGCGAGGGACTCGACGCGAGTCAGGCATACTCTTACGGGGACGTTCGGAAGCGTGTATGAAGGAGGTCTTGGCGTGGGGCGCATATAGCAAGGACGTGAGAGGGACTGAAATCGGGACGGAGTTGAAGAGTCATGAGCGTGGGGGGCGAGCTTCATTCGTCAAGGTCGGAGAAAGGGCCGGTTTATAAACGCCATTAACTACATTGTGCAGGTCTCCGGTACAGGAGTATTCTAGCGCGTGAGATGTGTCACGTCCATTGTCGTTGCGTCTTTGTGAGTCCCGGAAAAGTGCGCGAAGCAGCGCACGGGACTTACATTGTGGGCCCGGGCCGCACGGAGGGCACACTTTCTCAATATTCGCACCCTCATATTTCCTCTATTGTCTGAACAATATTTCCCCTGAGGGACGCGGGGAAGAGTCAGCGAAACTGGAGCGATGGGTCGGCTTGCGACAGCTTGATGTGATTTGGTTCCGATCCGAGTTCTGAACCTTATTCCGTCCCGTCCGCTCCCCCTTCCTATCCTCAAAATCAAGTCCCGGCGCCGCTCGCCGCTCGCTCTCCTCAAGACACCGACATGAAGTACAACGCTGGTGCGCTGCCGCTGCTCCGTCCAGCCCAGCTGCGCGTTGGCTAACTCGCTGGCGCAGACGTCAGCTCGTCGCGGAGGAAGTCGCGCAAGGCGCACTTTGGCGCGCCGTCGTCCGTGCGCCGCAAGATCATGTCCTCGGCGCTCAGCAAGGAGTTGCGCCAAAAGTACAACGTGAGTCTTGCTGCTGTTACTTTTGCCTTCGACGTCGCGCACGCGCTTTGTTACTTTCAGCACTTACTTTTTTGTATTGCTGTTACTGTTACTGACGCGCCACGCTTTGCTTTTCTTCGCAGACCCGCGCCGTGCCCATCCGCAAAGACGACGAGGTCCGGATTGTGCGCGGCAAGCTCAAGGGCCGCGAGGGCAAGGTCACGCAGGTGTACCGCAAGAAGTGGGTCATCCACGTAGACCGCGTGCACAAGGTACGCCGTGCTCTTATCAACTGTACAGCCAATTCCAATACCAATTTCTCTTACAGGACAAGTCGAACGGCGCAACGGCACCCATCGGCGTGCACCCGTCCAACGTCGTGATCACCACGCTGAAGCTGGACAAGGACCGGTCCGCCATCCTCGCCCGCAAGGACCGCAAGAAGCACCCGCGCGCTGAGAAGGGCCAGGATGTCGAGATGGTCGATGTGAGTCCATCCATGCTATCTGATTGCAATTGGGAAATTGACGCGTTTTTGCGCACAGTAAACGGTTTTTCTCGGCTGGGTCTGTGTCACGTCGTCCTCTGCATCGTCTTGCCCTAAAACTCCCTCCGCCTGTAGTAGTCATGCTTATGCGTATGAGCAACCCACGTCCCTATGCTTTCACTCCGGGCATCTGGCTTCGGCTTGTACTGCGCGAGATATAGCAAGTGCTTTGGCTCGGCCGCCGCAATGAAGTCGCGATGCATTCAGGACCCTGGATCGTTTACAATCCTGCTGCTGCTGGCTGTGATTTGTTGCTGCTGGCTTTGAACTACTGTCGACTCGGGCGATGGGGCTGGTGAACGCAGTGCTTCTTTGCTGTTGACAATTGCTCCGTGCATGATCGCCCCCTCTCAAAACGATTCTCTGGCATTTGCGATGACAATCTATCGTTGGGCTGCCCTGTCAGGATACTTTTGCCTTAAGAGCTCCTGCACATTCGCCTAAGAACGGCCAAAGCCCTCGGTAAGCAAGGCGGCCTCATGTGTTGCTACACTTTCATATTCGGCATTGGCTTTTTGAGATCGATACGAGGCATGTGACCAAGCTGCAAGATTGGAGAAAAGTTAAATACTGTAGATAATGCCCCTCGACTAGTGAGATGGCAAACGTTCTAAATTCGACGCCTTGTATGAATACTAGTAACGGATGGCATCTCTTGCAACCCAACCAGGGCACTCCCTGCCCTGAATTCAGGCTACTGAAGTCTTTCTCCATGCAGAGGCAGAACGAACCAGCCCAGGAGACCTGTGTGCTGCGCACCGCCTCGCCTGGTCGCGCTACGACCGAAATATTCTGTCAAGTTAACCCCAGCATGCAATGAATGCGCACAGCTACACTGCCCGGCGCCCCAGTGCTTCATCGCTCGAAGCTGGGAGTGGAACGACTGATAGGCACCGCACGTGTAACGTCGTGGCCCAAAGAGCGAGCCTCGATCAAACGCCGGCGGCAGTTGTGGCTTGACCTCGTACCACGACCTTCCACGATATCGGTATGCAGTCGCAGCTTCAAGCCCTCTTACGGTGCGGGCACTCTCCGCTGCGCCAGCTACGGGAGCTTACCGCACGCATTAACGCAGGACATACATGTCCTCGTCCGCCGTCACCGTGGCCACTGTGGCGCTCGCACTCGCCTGCGCCGTGGCCCTCGTAGCACTGTACCAGGGCGCGCTCGCGTGCGTGCGCGCCCGTCGGCGGCGGGCGCAGACAGCGGGGGCATTGCCTGAGTGGGCGGCCACGCTCGAGGACACGGCGCAGCGGCCGGCGCTCGCGCTCATCGCCACGCACACCAATGGCCCCGATCTGCCCGTTTGGGCGCAGTCGTCGTCCGGCTCAGATTCGTCAGTATCAATGCACGTGTCTCCATCACGATCGCCGCCCATGAGATAATCCTGTGCTCACATTCCCGCGCAGCCGCGCGACGACGCCGCCGTTCGCCTGGCAGTCGCTGTACCCCGTCTCGCTCCCGCAGTCGGGCGCCGGCGCGGGCTCGCTCGGGCTGTACGCGTCCAATTCGCCGCCGACGGCATCGGACGCCAGGTACGGGCTAAGTTTAACTGTAAGCAGGCACGGCTAACTGATGCAAATATTGGGCCAAATAGACTTCCGTCCCCGCCGCCGTCGCCGCCGCGGCCCTTCTTCCTGCGCCACTTCCCGTCCGCGCAGTCGCTGCGCATCGTCCCCGCCCGCGGGCGCGTCAATATTGACCCGGAATTCAGCAGCGACTCGGGCTCGGAATGTTCGGACTCTGTCAGTTTGAGCGGGCGGCGGTCGTCGACTGCCAGTGAGACACGAGCGCGGTCGGTCATTGATGAGTGCGTACATCTGCTGAGGCGGCTGGTTGGTGTTTGAGGATCTGATGACTGTCTTCTACCCAGGAACGGAGAGCCACCCAGCCCTATTCTCCATGTCGGAGAACAGCCAAGCCCCGTCCTCCCGCCGTCCACGGGCCTCACGAACAACCCCTATCCTCCTCATGGCGTCGGGGACAGCAAGGGTGGCCTGAGATGACCTCCTTCTGCGCTCGCTCCATGGGTTCAGACTACACAGTGACTGGTTGGCCAATACATCGCATGTTCTTGTTCTCGAGTTTCTCTCACTGTCTGCGCTCTTGTTCAATGTTATAGTATATAACACGTGGAATCCTCTTGCTCGCGAAGATGTTCCCATACCTACCCCTTTCAACTTCCCAGTCAGATAATGCAACTATTGCGAAAGGCCAGTTGGACTGGCCAGCAGCTTGCCCATGGCTCAGGACTGCGATGAAATAATCATCGCAACCAAATGCACAGCTTGATAGTTCCACCGAGTTCACTCCGTAGCAGAAGGCTCCCGTTGTTGTATGCGTTCCTGCGCCCCCACGGGTTCCCGCTTCCTGGACTCTGTTGCTGTGGCATGCGCAGTCACTGGCAGGTCTATCGCTCACTTTGGCAGCTAGCTTCTGGAGCTGGACTCAGCGTCCCTGGTCACTCTTCGCAGTCCTCCGCAGACTAGCTTCTCTCCGCTGTCAGCCGCTGCGCCAAAGGTCGCACCCGTACGAAGCTGCGCGTTTGTGGATCAGACCCATTGGAAAAGTTTGCACTAATACTGACGGCGCGTGGAGTGTCATGGCATGCAGCGCAGGCTGTCGCGGTTCTTTTGCGGGATTTTGGCCAAAGACTATACTACTTCTGCTTATCGGTCTCCATATCCTAATGATCTCTGCCTCCGATCGTTCGCCGCGCAGATTTTATTTACGGTGCAACAATGATTTCTGCCTTTGCGCATGCCATGGACATCGATCTCGTTTCTTGCATGTCCGTCACCGCATGCGACATATCCCATGGCTAGTTATCTCATCGATGAATCAGCTTCAAGTTTACATCATCTCCATGCGCTACGGTCTGTGGCGCCCTTCGGGATATGTTGAGTGCTCTGTCATACACAACCTGGGTGTCCAACACGTCCTACTCTTTGGACTCTGCAGAGGTGCTAGCTTCTATCTCTCAGTTTCATCGTTTGGCGCAAAAGTGCCGAAAACCAGGGACTCGTTTATTTAACAGTCGGGCTGAACCCCCGTCTGCCCTCATCCCCAATGATGGCGGCCTCAGATGTGGCCTGTAAAGAAGAGAGACTCGGTAAGGAAGAACGGATCGGCCTTGTCGTGGGTCCTCTGCTGCCGAAATAATCCTCCTACAACTGACGCTGCTTGAAGTACGCGGTTTGCTCTCCATCATGGCCATCCTTATTGTCTTTGTCGGATTGATCGTGCGTTCCCTATTTACGTCCTACGTTCACAGTAGCTCACGACGTGTACAAAGAATCGCACCATGAAGAATCGCCAGACGCCGATTCACCTTCGCACTAGAAGCATCAAGACGCACCTCGACGTTTACGTGGTAAGGCATGCATTGATCCAGCCACCCCATGCGTAGTCTGACCAGAGCAGCTGTCGGTGTTGGTTTCTGCGGTCTTCCGGTCCACAATGATAGGGATGTCGGTTTATTGGGTCCTACGTGGAAGGTCAACGTGCGGTTCATTCTGCAATGCCCAGGGCAGGTATCACTCTCACTCCTATACCCAAACTCTGATGCACCTATTTATCTCTCGAAGGCGTCATCAATATGTTAGCCGAGCCCTCAGGCTCAATCATCACGTTGGTGGGTCGCGCAATGCACTCCGTGCTGTAGAGGAGAGTATGCTGACCAGAGCAGGCCATCACGATACATACGTTCTCAGTCATAGCCTTGAATTGGAAACCATCGCGCAGCTTTCGACTGCCAGTCATCGTCGTCTCCGTCACGTGGTGCTACCAAACCCTCATGCTGGTCGCCCTGGGCTCCAACTCTCGGAGCAGCGGTCTGCCGTTGTTCGCCCCCACGCCGTACTGGTGCTATCTCTCTCAGCACTATTCCTACATGCGGATCCCCACGATCTACTTATGGCATTGGCTGACTGTCGCAGTTTCAGTCGTGCTCTACGTGCCGCTGTTCCTTTACATACGTGGGAAGCTCTATATCTCGCAGCGCAACATCCCGCACTTGCGATTGCCACGCACGATATCCCCAGCGGGACGGGTGGGCAACAGCTACAATATCTCGCGCCAAAGCAGGAAAATGTTGATGTACGTCCGCCAAAACGCTGAGGCCTTGAGACCTTGGCAAGCTCACAACGATGCGGCGTTCGACAGGTACCCAGTCGCATATGTCGTCCTCCTTGTCCCGTACTCCTGCGTTCGATGGGCTTGCAACTTCTCGCACTCACAAGTAACAGGCGTGTTCTTCTTCTCCGTCAGCCTTTACAACCTCGACGGCTTGGCCAATGTTCTCCTGCTGGTCTTCATGCGACCAGGTGTTCTGGGTTTCGCCAGACCAAGCCAACCTAGCCAGGGACCCTTGGTCCCGGTTCGACGGAGGCAGAGCGAGGACGACGCTGAGAGCAGGGATACGACGGGTGAAATGGAAGCAGAGCCTGTTTAGAAGCAGATGTCACGCCCAGTCCTGGCGCCGGTGCACAGGGAATCCCATGATCGCGCGGCAGCATCTCGCAGCTTTGTAACCAGCGCTGTCGCCAATCCACGGAACTCGCTGCATCGTTAGTACAGCTCCCGTAGATGGGGCCTATACAGAGCTGCAGACCTATAAATACGGGAGCGGTACTGGCAGCTGTAAAGACCAGAACTCGCCTAGCCTTGACCACAAGCGCTGATGCCGCAAACCGTTATCATAACCGGAGCCTCCAGGCAAGCAGCATCGGCGACATGTAAGCGGGAGCAGGGTTGATGATCCTCGCACCGCACCGCAGAGGCATCGGACTCGCGACTGCAGAGGCACTGCTAGACGATGGCTCGCGGGTCGTCGCCGTGCAGCGGACCACGACACCTGAGTTGGCAGCGTTACAGAGCAGATTCTCCGAGTCGCTGCGCATCGTCCAAGGCGACGTGTAAGACATCCCTGCGCGTATGAAGTCAACCGTATACCGGCGATGTCCAAGCCTGAGCGTTCAACCAGGACGGACGACGAGGTCATCCAGCGCGCGCTCAACGAGGCAGAGGAGGTCTTCGGCGGGCTAGACAGCCTGGTGCTAAATGCAGGCGTCAACCTGCCCATGGGCACGGTCGACAAGATGCCGCTGGCGGGCTGGGAGAGCATCTTCGCCGTCAACGTCTTCAGCGTCATCAATTTCGTGCGGGCGGCCATCCCGGTGCTGCGCAAGAGCACCAAGGGCAGCGCGCGCGTCATCATGTTGAGCTCCAAAGGCGCGGTCTCTGGCATCCCCGGCGTGGGTGTGTACTGCGCGTCAAAGGCAGCGCTCAACAGCGTGAACAGGTGCGCCGCCCTGCTGCGTGCGGTCTGAAGGTCTGTAACACCGCGTCACAGAACCCTGTCGGTGGAGGAGCCGACTATCGTGAGCGTTGCGGTCGACCCGGGCTCGGTGCAGACTGACGTGGGTTGTTCTTTCTCCATGGCGGCCGAACAACGCTGACGTCGGTCTGAATAGATGATGGACCGTTTGGTGCGCGAGGGCAAGGCCTTCATGTCAGAAGATGCGATAGAGGCCTTGCGCGGGACAACGATAGTGCCCGAGGTGTCTGGTCGTGCGATAGCAACTCTTGCGCTGCGAGCGTCTAAGGACCTTTCAGGCAGATATATCCAATGGAACGATCCAGCAATCGCAGGTTTGTAGCACTAGTTGTGCGCGTAGCCGCTGTATATCGGAGAGACCCAACGAACGGCTGCTGGAAAAAATCACCACTGGCTTGCATGCACCGGGGACCCGCTGATACTCAAGGGCCCGAGTCGTATTGTACACTCGATGCAAAAGTAGATGGTAAATCAACAGAAACGATCGCTGGGTGTTGTCGTCAGTCTGAATGGCTTCAGAGGTACAGATCACTTACGACTTGAGCTTTGCGCGGCGATCGAGTAAAGCTTCCTGCAAACGACCCTCTTTCCTTGCCTTCTTGAGCTGCTCATATATTTATTGAGCAACGCTTAAGGTGGGGAGGAGAATGACCTGTACCTGGTGTTTGTCCTCGTGCGATACTACGCTACGACCGGCGCCCCAGGCCTGATACATTTTGCTGCGACAGGAGTCAACAGCGAAGTAAGCAGATTTGACATTCACTCACTTGCTCTCAGCCTCGTCCAACAGTGGCGCCTCGACGT
Organism: Auricularia auricula-judae; assembly: GCA_002092955.1. Classification (NCBI taxonomy): domain Eukaryota; kingdom Fungi; phylum Basidiomycota; class Agaricomycetes; order Auriculariales; family Auriculariaceae; genus Auricularia; species Auricularia auricula-judae. Next base: position 109,781 of record NCVV01000011.1, read on the forward strand.
CCTTCCGCTCCTTCTTCTTCCTCTCTTCCGTCGCTTCCTTCTTGTATCGCGCCTGCACTTTGACCCAGAACTGTTCCGCGAAACCGATAGTCTCGCTGTCCCCTCTGAGAGACATGGTACCGCCGGCAGTCTCGTCCACGCTCAGATATTTACCGTAGGAGTTCTGGAATGCGACCATTCCACCGGCGTCCGGTAGAATCACAGGCGTCCATTCTTCTTGTGGTCCTCGAGCCTCGCGGTCGGCGCTGACGAGCCCATGCGCATCACAGCCCAGGAACTTCGGGGCACCGCTGGAGGTCGATATGCCGGTACGGAAATTGACTGTCTCCGCGCCGGCTACGCGTGTGGTGACCCAGACGTGGCTGACTTGTGCTGGTGTACATTCTTTGAGCGGCTGGTCTGCGGCTGGCGAGAGCGTTGATAGTGCCAGTTTGGAGCGCCCAGCATCATAGGAAATGCACAGAGGAGGCTCCGACGGGTGGAATATAAACGTTGGACCGCGGATTTCGAGCGCAGTGTCTGGCAGCACCCAACGCTCAGGCTCATCGTCGGCGCTGGGCGAGAGTCGAGAGGACGATGGACCGTCGTCGCGCTTCTTACGCTTCCGTTTCTTCGTTGGCTTGTCGCCTTTGAATGTCAGTTTCGTGGCGCGAACGGACATGGTGACGGTAGGAGGACAAGAGGGATGTCGAGCACCGCTCATTGCCGGCAAACATCTCTTCCCCCTGTCGTTGTCGTTGAACCAACATCCTTGTTTCCAGCCTTCACCAATTACGGATATTATTCCATCCCTCTAAAGGAGATAAACACGTCTGCGCGGCTGTCAGGTAGCGCATGAAATAATCCCAATTTTTCTCATAACGCCGCTACAGCTGAGGTCATTCCACCAAAGGTACCTGCTCGGCGACTCCTTTGAACCGCGCAACGCTAAACCAGCTAACGTAATGGCATGCCCTTCAGGCTCCATGCGGGTGTGCTACATTGCCTTGTGGTTGTCTTCCAAGCGGTACTAAGTACTCGTACTCTGGGAATCTGGTCTATTGGTCTCTCTGCACGACGCGTAGAGTATCTGGATACTTCGCCAACAGAGCCTCGAGCCCAGGCTTCACGGTGCGCTGGACGGGAATGACGCACGCATCTTCATCCAGCATCAATTGGGCAGCTGCAAGGCCGAGCATTCCACGACCATCGCTTCTAACCAGTGGCTTGCCTGGCTGTCTCATGCTGCTCGACGTTCACCGATGACGAGGTTTTGGCAAGGAGTTGTCATTGCTGAATCTCGCGAAGGGGCCTTCTTGTCAACGTCTCTGGCTGAACAGCGTGGAATGACTGAGGGATGGGCTTCAGGACACCGACGCGGTCAATGTACTACATCCTCCGAGTCTTATACCTCTGTTCAACGGCGCCATCCGCAGGTTCGATGAAGCTGGGTTTGTCTTCCTGAATGCCATGTCTACACTATACTACTCGTTTCCATTTCTCAGAGCGCAGTCACCCGCGGGTCGTTCCAGTGAAGGTACTGGCCCGACAGCTCCTTCGGTGCGCGCAGCGCGAGGCCTGCAAGTACACGTCCTGGTACCTCGGGTTCCTCCAGCGTCTCATGGATCATCTTCATCGCCTTGTCCGTCACATACCCCTTTCCCTCGCGTTCTAGGTCATGGAGCATCTATCCGTCTGGCCTCAGTGTCTTGTGATGAGTGTCGGTTGACAACGTACCTCAGTTCGGACGGCGCCAGGATGGAATGCTACACTGGTGATGCTGGGCTCCTCTGCTGATAAAGTTCTGTCACAGTGTACGCGCATCAGCCTTTCTCCATGTCCTCAGTCCGCCTGAGAGTGTACCGATTGAGACTGTTTAGCGCGGCCTTCGACGCACTGTACGCTCCGACCCCGGGAATCGCGAGATTCGCAGCCTCAGAGCTGACCATGATGATTCGCGCTTGACCACTCTTGCGGATGGCGGGAAGCACTCCGCGAACGAAGGTGACGACGCCAAACAGGTTCGGTCCGAACATCTTCTGCCAGTCGTCCAGCGTGAGCTTCGCGAGGCTCCCGATGGGCAGGTTGACCGCAGCGTTTAGCACGACACTGTCGAGTCCTCCGAAGGCGTTCTGCGCCTCGTCGATCGCCTGCTTCACCGTTGCTTCCTTCGTACTTGAGACTCATTAATATGCGGTTTGCTTGTTTTGCGAATTGACTTACAAGTCGCCCTGAACGAGCCGCAAGGAATCCGGGTGACTTTCTTGCAAAGCAGCGAACTCCTTGGTCGATGATCGCTGGACAGCTACGACACGCGCCCCGTCCCTCAGCATGAACTCCGCAGCAGCGAGGCCAATTCCCCTATGAGCCCGGGTACGACACTGAATCTTAGCTATCATGAAGGCTCCTGCTCACCTGGATGCGCCGGTGATGATTACGACTTGGGACATAGTCGCGGGTGTTGGTTTGTGGTGTGTATTCTGCTATCATCCGGCCCACCTGAAGCACTTATATCGTGGGCTCCTGTTGAGCATTAGTCAGGATTGTGGCAACATTTTCACTGAACCTCTCTTGCCTGCTCTGTTTCCAGCGCTTCTGCACGCCACAACAAGCGCTTAATAGGGACTAACGGGCATGGTCGCCCGGCCGGGCTAACACAGACTGGGAAAGCGACGGTGGTCGGCGAGTCGAATATCCGATGAGAAAACGTTTCCAGAATACACTGCTTCATTACACATATCCAGTCTCATACACAGCCCCAAGAAGGAGGTGAAAGCTACGATTATCTTCAAATGGAGGCGATCTCCGGGGCGTCGTAGTGGAGATACTTGCCCGAAAGCTCAGGACCAGCGCGAAGTGCGAGATTGGCGATGACGCGGCCTGGCACTTCCGGCTCGTTCACTCCACTCAACATCGCAACAACGCTCTCTGGGAGGTTTGCCTTCGCCTGAGAGGCGAATTCCTGTTGCATCTATCGGACTCACGTGAGCGCCCAATGTCGAATGTGAGCTTGATCAGTTTACCTCGGTCCTTGTTGTCCCTGGATGAAGTGAGATAGCGATCTTCCCAGGATGCTCCGCCGCCACAGTGCTGTAGACCACCATTAGTGCTCCGAAATATCTTGTCGCATGACAACGCACCGATTCAAACTATTAAGTGCAGCCTTGGTCGCGCTGTACGGACCCGCCGAGGGGAGCCCCATCTCGGCAGCGGCAGAGCTGATGAAGATGATCTTACTACCGTCCTTCATAACTGGAAGAACCTCGCGGAGGAACCTCACGACGCCGAATACGTTGACCTCGAATGCCTTTTGCCACTCCCCCACGGAGAGTGTGGTCACCAGGCCGACAGCCCCGCCCGCCGCAGCGTTGAATACCACGGCGTCGACGGATCCAAACGTCTTCGTGGCCTCCTGTATGGCACGGGAGATGACAGCAGACTCAGTGCTATCGTGCGAAATCGGTATCAGAGGCGCCGTACCAGTAAAGTCAATGGATGGACTTACAAGTCGCCCAGTACGTTGCGCAGGCTCTTCGGATACTTCTCCACCAGTTTCTCGAGCTCGGCTGAGAGTGAGCGTTGAACAGTGACTACATTCGCCCCGTCGGCGAGGAGAAACTCTGCGGCAGCGCGACCGATGCCCCTGTTTTTGATTGTCAACCTGCAGGTATCGCGCTCATCAAATCAATCTCACCTGGATGCTCCGGTGAGGATGACTGTGGAAGGCATGTTGTACGAGAGGGTTGCAGTAGGTCGTTGGTATGCTTTCACACACATTAAAAGGAGCGTCTTCCGACCTTACAAATCAGGATATAGTCAGTTACTGGATGTGAGTAACATGTTACTTGAGTTAGTAACATGTTAGTAACCTCACCCTGGCGGCAAGCATGGGTTACTAACGTTGGAGGGTCGTGAACACAGCAGGCCGGGAAGAGCCTTCAGCTTGCCTGTACCACTCTGAGCCTCTCTCTCGGCCCCAGAGAAACATTACCTCAGAAGCCGATTAATGTCCGGGGTCATTTCAGACTTTTCCCAGTTCTCAGGGCAGTCATGCGGGTGTGAAGGGGGATCGTAAGCTAAGCGCGGCTGTAGCATCTGATAATAGGCAGAGGCTTGCTTTGAAGATACATTTCCCCTATTTGATCAATGCAGAGTAAGGAAAGTTGCATACTAATTTAAACACTATGTACACTGCAAGTAAGTATAAGTTATTAACAATGTTACCAACTATATGTCACTAACACACGGTGTTAACTTAGTAACACGTCAGTTTGCTCACTGGAGCGAACTAACTGAGTGCTAGGATATCGCGTCCTAAAGCCGAACGAATAAAGCTCATGGAGCATCAGCTAAAGCATCCGTCAGCCCAGTCATATCTCGTCTTTGACTGATCGAATTAAGGTAAGTTATTCATGGTGAACGCCCGCTTTCACTTCGAGGTCGATTTGCGGTTGTTCGATGATGAGGTTAGGTTTCGGCTGAAGGCGGGCGATCATGATACGATTTTGCGCTCTTCTGGCGTTCTTTCTCTTCCATTCGCAGGATCGCGTAACTGCCTAGGGTCTGTATCTGCGACACGGTGGTGCGGAAAAGTCTTTACAACACCAGTCTACCTTTGGCGTGCAGTCTACAGTCTACAACTCGTACCACCATGCCTTCCTGGTCGCCGTTCTTTAACCACACGATCAAGACCTGTCAAAGTCCCTGCAGAACCGGGTTGTTCCAATGAAGATATTGGCCCGATAGCTCTGGCCCGGCGCGGAGAGCGAGGTTGGCGATGACTCGCCCGGGTATCTCTGGCTCCATGAGGCCCTCGTGCATCTGTTGCATTATGCTCGGCGGCAGGTAATCCTTGGCCTGACCTCTGTAGCTCGACGTCATCTGCCGTCGTCAGCAACGAGCGTGTGTCGGAGAGGAACACCCTACGTCTGATTTGGTCGGACCGGGATGCAACGCGATGCAGACTTTGCCAGGATGCTCAGCTGCAACGGTTCTGGAGACGCGGACTTTTCAGCGGATGCGAGGGGCGCGCACCAATCGATTGGGGCTGACCGATTGATACTGTTCAGCGCAGCCTTGCTTGCAGCGTACGGGCCCAGCGTCATAAACCCACCCTCGGCGGCGCCTGAGCTGATGAATATGATCCTCGCGCCGTCCTTGAGAACGGGAAGGAGCTCGCGGAGGAATCTCACAACGCCGAACACGTTGATGTCGAAGAGCTTCTGCCAAGCCTCAACCGGAACCACGTCGACCGGGCCAACTGCCGAATTCGCCGCCGCATTGAACACCACCGCATCTATTGACCCGAAGGCCGTCTGTGCCTCGTTTATGGCCTTTGAAACTATCGCCAACTCGGTGCTACATAAACAGGTTCAGCTGGCCCTGGAGGAGCTCGAGGCCAAGGGTGAACTTGTTGGTTGCGCTCACAAGTCTCCCTGCACGATGCGCAGTGTCTTTGGATACTTGGTTCCCAACGCCAATAGCTCCGGGGTGCTGGAACGCTGCACCGTGACTACCCGGGCACCATCTTCCAGCAGGAACCGTGCCGCTGCAAGGCCCATACTCCTGAGGGCGGGGTGGCAGTCAGAATGTGTTGCACAACTGCGTAGGCCATTGGTCTTACTTCGATGCTCCAGTAACGATGACAGTAGGCGGCATTATGGGTTGCGAAGACGGTGAAGGCGGCGAATGACCCGGAGAATCGGAGAGGAAATCGAGCAACTTTAAAGGATTTGGAAAAGCTGACTAAGCCTTGGCGATATGGCTGCGCGAATACGCACCAGATGGTGTGTCTCATGATTCTACTCAGCAGTGGAACTTCGCAGCAGTCGCGAAGAACACCTGCGGACGCTTGCCATCGATAAGTGCGCAGCGGAGACAATGGTCGAGGATGATGCGCTGTACCGAGAGTCTTGCGCGAGTACTGCACGACGCTGCACCATAGTAGAGACTAGCTAGCAGGTAATTCTTCAACGTTGTCCTCATCAACATCTAGCTTAATACTAGCATCCGCCTAGTATCCCAGGGCCAGGAGCTCTAACCAGCGACAAGTCCAGTCCCAAACTCCGAGCCGACCGGTCCCTACACTTCCATTTCAGGGGATATTCGAAATCGGTGGCAGGGAAAGAGCGAGTTCAAGCTCGGGATTCGCGGCGACGGGCGTCATGCGAGTACAGGGGGTTTCGTGCGGCGCAGTCAATATCACCTTTCCGCAGGACGCCGAGAGGAGTGCATTCGTCTTCTTCATGTGCGAGTTTGCTTTGCTAGTACCCGTATCTCTCTATTTGCCAGAATTTTCTTCTACGTCATGCTAAGTCGCATTTGAGTCGTCATAGAAAGATTCGCGTTCTGCTCCACCCGGTAGCGACTATCCCGGACTGCCAAGGACGGACGCACTCAAAGTGCGATACTGCAAGGATACGAGCAACCAGGCTTGGCGTACGAAAGTTCCATAGATGCCATGATCGATAGTGCAGCCTAACCAGCGTCTTTCCACAACCGTGGACTTGACGCGACTCGAAGGCTCTCGTTCAGTCGAGACCACTGACCGCGAAGGGGCGAAGACTCATGAGAATCTGCTTCCAAATGCTCGCGTTGTTTGGGAGGTTCAAAATGAATTCGCCAAGGGCAGCACCTGACGCCTTAAACCTTGTTCTCAGCGTTTAGCCACGCAGACGAGGAAAGATCGTCAATTGCACGCGCGAAGCTGTGGCTGGAGCACTTGGCGGCCGGGACACTAGCGGGATGCGACCCCCCTCTCCACGCGTGAAAGCGACCTCGATGCACGATACTGCCTCTTCGAAAGGTACATCTCAGAATAGGAAGTTGGCGAGGGCCGGTACAACAATGTAAACCCCTGAAACGTCAACGTCACGTGAGCATACATACGCACTCTAAATCTCCGCTGAAACGCAACGGACGTTCAAATCTGCTTATCGTACAGCATGCGCTCGCTCATGACCTAGACATTCCATCACGTGAAGGTGCATCGACAATGCACAATCATTGTGTGTCCGGGGTCCCGGTTCGCCACAACGATATTGCTCGCGGGATTCCGGAAGGAGGCCTCAGACGGAGATGAGCTCTTTGCCTCGCACTGCGAGGGTTGTGGCGAACGCGAATGGTAGCGAGCCGAGGAGAGAAGGATTGGGCAGAGAAAGCCGAACCTGGGCTGCACAAGATGATACGGCTCGGAAGCATGTCCCTGCAAGCACCCATTGTGCACGATCCTCCCTCGCGTGGATCCGGAGCCGGCCCAGCATCGCACATCCTCGCGGGAAGAAGGCGCATCGCCACGCGAGAGGATAATTATAGCTCCTCCATACTGTGGCAGAACTGCAGGCGTGCAGTGTACACTGCCAATCATGTTGGACCGGGGTGCCGTTCGCGCGCACGGCGGTACTCGCCGGGCACGTCTCAGAAGGACCGCACACGCGGACGCCACGATCGTCCGACAAGCGTTCGTGTATTTAGAACAACGATAATAATAGACAAAGTCCACACGAGCAGAGCAGATCCAGGGCCTGACTGTGCAAGATCCACAGACGTTGATGATTTGAGAGCAAGTCGTTGGCAAGACCGGTCCGATGGATGTATGAGACCACAAGTCGAACGAAGCTGCAGCTCGCAGGTCTCCGAGGATCAGTCTAAATACACAAACTCGGAGGATCAAACGTCCCCTTGCAGCTCCAGATAGACTATAGCTGTAGCTAGAGTGCAACACGGAAAGCCAAAGCTAAATCCCCCTGCCAATCGCATGGCGGAGGCCAGAAGCAGATTGCCAGTTGGAATAGTCGGGCCGAATGGATTGCCAGCAGCAGTTGCGAAACAGCGCGACGATGGATCGTTTCCAGGGCAGATCTCGGCGCCAGCGAATCTACACTTGCAGCGTGCAAGTGGCGCTGGATAGAGTGAAATTCCACGCGCGTCTTCGACCGCAAACACCCGGTGGCTAGGCGCCAGGTCTTCGCTGCCCTCCGATCAGCCCAGTCTGCGGGGGTTCAAGGGATATCATACGTATACCGCAGCTCTGCAAATGGATGCGAATCGTATCACTGGAATGGATATAACAGAGCAGCCTGAAGTATCATGTTCAGGAGCCCGAGAGTCGACGGGAGGATGCCAGCACGTACGAGACTCGGACGCTGCGTCGCCCATTCCCAGGGAGCACGGGAGAGGAGAGATGAACGCTAGGTCAGACCTACGAGCCAGTGAGGGTGGAGGCCGCGCTGATCGCGGAAAATGCGCCTCAAAGCAAATTTCCTCAGTGTGACGCTGGCCGCGGCCAAAGACACGAATTGTAGGCCTAATGACAGTGTCGAGTCAAGCAAGGTGTCGAGGCAGCCATTTCCATCAAGTCTGATTCGAACTGGAATTCGTCCGAGTTCTCGCCCTGACTCCTACCTGTGCTGCCCGTGAGCACAAACCGTGAGGACCTCGGCGCCGCATGAGCATAGAACAATGCATCATGCTTCATGAGTCTATCGCATCTGCCACGCCCGGACTGCGATGCACTGCAGACATCCCGAGACAGCCGTCGCGGTGGATACGATGCAGTGGGAGTCTCCAGAGGCATCCAAAGGCATCGCAACTTGAAGGGGACAAGCAAGCTGCGCAGTGAGAGTTTTTGTTGGCCTTTCAGAGTCCATAGCAGTGTGAGGATGCTTCAAGTTGTTGTGCCGACGTCTTACAGTAAAAGGCCCGCGCAGCAGGCAGGCGGGGTCCGAGTCTCGCTGTCGCTGTCGCTGTCGGGATACACGTCCATCGGCCCTCGACAGCCTGGCAGTCCCTGCACAACGTGGAGCGTGGAGCGCGTTGTTTGCCGCCAACCTGAGTGGATCTGAGATCGCGCTCGCTGGCATTGGCACTGACACTGACCGGTGGAGTCCGGACCGTCTCGATAGACAGCCCAGTCTGTCAGCGGTGTCGGGTCCGCCCTCGAGCGCCTGCCAGTGCCAGTAAAATACATAGTCGGGTCCGCGCTTCAACTCCAGACAGTGGGCCGCGGCCGCTGTCGGGTTACTAGTACTCCAGTAGTCGGTTGGGTGCGCCCTCCAATACCAAGTGCCACGTGTCGGGTCGAGCGCCAGCACCAGCAGGCTGGCCGGTCGTACCGTAGAAAGATTCGGCAGACACGTCCGACGAGGATGAGCGGTGCTAGGCCAGAGGCCGCCAATCTATACAGTAGAGTAGGCGACACCGCCGGAAGAAGAGGGGCGGAGCGAGACGCTTGGGAGGCGCGCGGCGCACAGGCTGGGAGAAGGATGTAGACGCCACGGCAGAGGGGAAATGAACGGCATGCAGTGCGCGAGGCGCCCCGTCCAAGTTGCCTGTTTCGTGCCCAGTCCAGCAGCTCGAGGGAAGCAAGTTCACAGTCGCCACACTGGATTATCGCGCACTCAGCGGAGAGCACCTTAGGGCGATGTGTTCGAGCTCGAGACGCGCACCTGGCAGGATACCGGCGTGTCGGTCGCCGCGCAGCAGCTTGAGTCCGTGCAAGTGTCAGAATGAAGTCCAAAGTGAAGTGGTCGCTGCAAACCGCGGGCAGGGAAAATCCAAGAATGCGCTATGCGTGCAGTACGGTCAGCCTCACTGGACTGGCAGCCGAAACGAACGCGACCGGAGGACGAACAGTAAGGAGATCCCACCGCGGGATGTGCTGGCAAGCACTCAGGCTGTTGCGATAGCCTGAGACTGCCTGTGTACAGCCCGGATATCCGGCCGCGCTGAGGAGTGTCTGAGCCCTACTCCTGGTGGATTTCCTGGCGGGGTTTCTGCCATGCGAAGCGCTGACATTAAGAACTTGTCCATGACCGCTCGTCCAGGCTCACCCGCGCCAGCTGCAGAGACAGCCTGAGGACGATGGCAATCTGAGACAAGGCTTGGATCACGAGTGTAGGTCCTGCGACTTGATTATGAACTGCAGTGCAAAGCGGAGCGCGCATGCGCCAGGCCCAGTGGGATCAGTCCTCCCTGGGCCGTGAAGCCTGGGTCGTAAGCGAAGCGCTCTGTACTGTAGCAAACAGCGACCGCGACCAGATCGCGACGAACAGCGACTGCGATCCGTGGGTAAAGAGGCGGTACAGTCTGAGGCCAGTACTGTAACAATGTACAGTCGTAAAGCGACCCCGGAAAGGCAGCACAGCGACCGCGGCTAAGGCGGTACTGTTGGGCGTTGCAGTTTGCACTCCCGTCGAGCGTGTTGTGTTACCGCTGCGGTCGGAAATCAAGGGCGGATTAGGCCTGTGGACGGAACGCCAGTTGCGTGAGCCCGGAGATGAAACTGATGCAGGCTGGACGTTGGATCACGAGCAGGAGATACAGTCGATGAGACAGATAGACACTTCAGTCGACGCCAGTGCGAGTGTAACGTGCGGAGCAAGGAGCGGGGAGCAGAGGCGCCGTCCTTCTGTCGAGTTGGAGCCAATGACGATGACAGGGAGCCACCTATGACCCTGCTGGTGCTCATCGTCTAACTGACTGTGAATCCCGCGCACGCCAGACTGATATCAAGCGCGAGCGTCGAAGGGGCCGGTGACGCAACGAATGGACGCATCGGGCTCGGTCGCTCGGTGGTAATAGCGCGCGCATCGAGAAGGCGGTCATTGGCAAGGCGGCTTGTCCATGTCATCGCGCGCGAAAAGGCCTCAGGAGTCAGCCAGCTGACAGAAGCACCGAGGCTTTCAAGTTGTGCTGGACGGTACGCTGGCGTACGCTGTGCCAGCGAGCATGAGCATCGGGACGGTCACGAGTGAATGCAAGACGTTTGTTGTGGATGCCAGTGAAACGCGTGCAGTGCCGACTATAGTCAATTGAGCACGCTGGCCGTGCAAGCAGAAGCGCCTCAGGCGAGGCCGCTGTTGCCAACGGCGAGCACGGATCAATATCATACGAGCGCAGAACGGCGGGGTCACAGAGCGAGTGAGAGTCGGGCAGGCTGAAACGGCGGTTGCGGGAGGCGCTGCACTGGGAGGAGGGCCAGGAGGTCATTCGCAGCGTGGCTGTGCGGGGACCCCGGAAGCACGGAGGCTTTTATGTTTCAATATGTATGGGGGCTTGTCTTGACTCTGAGGGCTCCATCAACACTACCCACTCTGCGCCGACGACGATAACCACAACGACCATGCCCGCAACGACCCCGCTCGCGATCCCGGCAGCCCGGCCCGGCAGCCTGCCCACACCGGTATCGCCGTCGTGCGCGGTGCCCGCGAAGCAGCGCGCGGCCCTGCACATCGACACAACCGGTGCCGCCGCCTCGCGCCCACCGCGTCCGCTCACGCCGACGTCGCCGCGCCACCGGAACGCGTACCCGTATTATACCCCGAGGCGGCTCAGGGCCGGCTCCTCGGCGACGACGCCGACGTCGGCGCTGCTCAGCGCCGAGGACCCGTACCGCGACATCACTCGTCTGAGGCCGCCCGTAGCGCCCCAGCACCCTTGCTTGTACCCCGGGGCGACGTTCCGCGGCACACAGCGCAGCGGGCGGCACGCATACGAGGTCGGGGTGACGCTGGCAACGGTGGACCTGGCGTCGCCCGCGCCGCACCTGTGCGGGTACCTGCGCATCAAGGGCCTGACGGACGACTACCCCGAGCTGACGACGTACTTTGACGCCGAGCTCGTCACGCCCGGCGGCCCGGCGACGTTCCGGACGCCGCGCAGCTGGGGCGCGTGCGAGCGCCGCGACTGGGAGCACTGGGCCAAGTTCCCCGCGTTCCGCCGCATGCGCGTCTCGAGCCTCGACCAGCCGGCCCCGGCGACCGCCAGCCGCGCCGTGTTCATGCGCTGGAAGGAAAAGTTCCTCGTGCCCGACCACCGCGTCCGCGACATCACCGGCGCCTCCTTCGCCGGCTTCTATTACGTCTGCGTCGACCTCGACCCCCCGCCGCCGCCAAAGTCCAAGAGCAGCGCCCGCCGCAAGCCGCGTCCGGCCCCCGCCGCCGCGCCCGTTCACCAACATTTCCCGTCGCCGTCGTCGGCCAAGACGCCCGTGCAGGAGCCCGAGAGCGACGATGGCCCCGCAGACGACGACGACCTGCTCCCAGACGCCGTGGACGACGACGACGACGTCCCGCCCGGCACCGGCGCCCTCATGTCGGGATACTACTTCCACCCGCACTCGGACCCGTTCCAGAAGCTCTCGCTCAGGCACGTGCCTGACGCAGGCGGCGCCGCGTTCGAGTTCCGCTAGCCGCTACCCACGCCCACGACCTCTCGATATGTCCCCAGCTCCGTGCCATTGTACAGTTACGCAGTTACCCCCCGCGCGCGCCCAGGTGTTATATTACTGTTTTATGCTCCGTATTTCGCCCCAGCGCCAGCCTTGCCCCTCCAAGTCAACAGCCACTAGTTCAAGGCCGCTCATTCGCATACTGCAAGCCTCGCACTATTCGCTTCGTCTTACTTTGCGGCTCAGGCTTCATTTCACGTCGCGCCTTGTGCTCAAACCTCATTGGTGGCTGGTGGCGCCGGCTCCCGGTCCGTGCACCCTCTGCTTGTTGCACAAGTTCAGGGCGTGCACCTTACTTACGTTTGGCGTCGCGCCGCGGGGTCCTGGCCTGGTCTTTTGTGCACACTGAATTGTTCCGGGATTGGACAGTGGAACGGGCTCGACACGCCGTCGGTATCGGATTTGCAGGCTGGCATGCGGCGTTCGGCGAAATCCTCATTCTAGCTTGTGGTCGACGATTGCGGGACATACCGCGGCTGGCGCTTTCACTCATCATCGCTGGCAGGACGGTGCACTCCAGGGAGAAACCGGTCCCACTGCCGCTCCGTGCTTTCACAGGCACTGCAGAAGTTGCGGAAATTCGACTCGCTGGCTGGTTGCAAGTCGTGAACTCCGAGTCGCACTGCGTTTTTGATTTATCATCACCCCTTGTCTCTGGCCCAAAGGTTGCTGTCTCTCAGGCTGGATCATGTAGGCGCGGTCTCCGGTCACTGGCAAGTTCTCTGCTTGCGCTTCGCCACAACACATTGCATGACTCCCATATGATATTCGGACGGAAAAAATTCTGGTCATGCACTGTGCAGTTCGCGTTCGACTCCTGCCACTGTAACCTCCAGACCGACCGCGAGCTAGTACAGTCATATCATGATTACAGTAATCCGTCCTTTTCGCGCCACAGCCTGACGACCACCCCCGATATCTATTTCGTCCTCAGCATCTGTCGCACTGTTCGCGCGCAGACAAAGTTGCCGTCGCCCGTTCGCACGACTGGCCGCGGGTTCCTGCTGCACGACTCGTCGACTCCAGACAGCTTACCGGCACCTGACATTAGCGGTTTTGCGCTGCCAAGGCGCTTTGTGCACTGCATGCTATTGCTCAGCTGGTTTCCCGCTGCCGCCAGGGACTTGGAGGCGCCCTTGGTCTCGCACCTCCAGGCCCGTGGTATGGTACAGCTGCTCGATCGCGCCCCGGAATCGTGCTGCACGTCTCGAGCGCCCACACAAGTTGGTAACACTAGCCGCGTCGTTCGGACGGCCGCGGGCTGGCGCGCGGGCCCGACTCCACTGGCAGCCTGCAGAACGGTCCGGACCATGACCCCACTGCGCAGACTGTCAGTGCCAGTGCCAGAGAGCGTAATCTCAGACCCCCCCAGGCAAGTTGGCGTTGGCAAACAACGCGCTCCACGTTGTGCAGGGCCGATCGACGTGCACCCCGACAGCGGTAGCGAGACTCGGACCCCGACTGCGTGCTGAGCTCGTTACGCTTCGTTGGCATCCTCAGTCCTCAAGATTACGCCGGTATCGCGAGACTGTTGACAAAACGCGATGGCTAACTTGCGCGAATTGGCTCTAGGTTTTGCTTGTCTGCGATTTTGCTGCTTCCATCGTCGTCTCAGGCTCTTAGACTCGTCTGCACTTGATCTGCACTACGGACCGCCGGCCAGCCTGGACGATTGAGGCGCACAATCTGTTTCGGCGCAGACTCGATTCTCGAAGGGCATGAACCAGGCGCTCAGCACTGCTGGCAGCCCGAGGACGAAATCCGAATCCACAAACGCCAGCGCTCTGTGGTCTACTACGCCGGGGCCGCTCGCTTACTGAGCTCTGCCAGTGGTGCGCTGATGTCACAGCCTGCCACGACTGTCTGCTGCGCTACCTTGCAGTGATGCTCCGGAGCGCCATTCGCACTTCTGTGCACGCTGGATATCCGCAATTTTACACTATCCCGCGCCACTTGCAGAGGTAAAGTGTCTGGCGTCGAGATCGGCTCTGGAGATACAGAGTGTATCATCGTCGGCAGCCCTCAGAGTGGAAATACGCCGGAAATCTGCTTCTAGTGTACAGTATGCGGTCTGGCATTCGATTGCGTGCACTCTGCTCGAGTAATCTGGATTCGCTGCTTGGTGGCGCCTGCTGTTCGCGTTCGATCTGCATACATAATTCTCGGAGATCCACGCCCTGCAGCCAGTCTTTATCCACTCATTTTCCACGGTGGAAAGGGAGTTGAAAATGCGTTGAGAAGGACTGGCTGTACGGTGAGTGCGCGTCTGCTGAGCCTTTCTTCTCCTTTTTTGACTCTGCCTGGCGCAAGCTACGAGCTATTCATTACTGAATTCTGCACTAGTTACGCTTGCGTTGCACCTGACTGCAGCATTCCCGCTCTTGAGATGCGATACGTATTGAGACTTTAGCACCCAGTAAACGACTGTTTAGATGCGCCACACTCTACATAGACCTCGAGGTTGATCTGCACTTCCCTCTACGATGTGTGTCTGTTCTTGCCGCGGCAGTTTGCTCTGCTGTTGACACTTCGCCGTCGCCCTCGTGTTGCGAATCGGCACTGGGCCCCCTTGCTCCCCTGGTTAGGCCACGCGTCTGAAGCAAGCGCTTCTTGCACTGCAGCTAGCGTGCTATGCGCGTCTCAGGCTGCAACTCTTCGATGCAACGCCTGCGCGGGATCTCTCACTGGTCTGCGGGTATTGTGCGTCCGAGCGGTTCGCGGGCTCTCTACCTCGTGCTTCGCCCGCAGCGCACTGTGCACGTTCTCTGAACGCCCGGATTGCTAGCCACCGTGTTTTTGGAACTGTGGTACACGGGAGTGGGATGCATCGTGGCAGAGTGCTCAATTGCAGTCGCGGCTTTCTTCGACTCGGACGCGAGTCTCGAGCGCGGGCGCCTACCGACTGCAGTATCGTAACACCAGCCGCGGCCAGCCTGGAAGCGCGCTCCAGTCTCTGACGGTGGCAATCGCGGGCCGGGCACGCAACGCAATCTCAGATCTAACAACGCACTCCACTGGCACGCTATGCAGGGTCTGGGATTCGGGGGACTCGCGCGTCGCTGCTGCTGCCAGGGGGACCCGAGCGACGGGCCTGAGCGCCTACTGGCGTTGGGCCGCACGTCGCATGCGGTGGTGGCGGAGACGCCCATCGTCACTCCGCGTCCTCGCGGCGCCGTCGCTTCTGGAAATCGCGGGCGGCAGACTGCAGCATGCTCCACCGGCTCATTCCCTACTAGTACTAGTAGTGCATCGTCGCTCCTACGTAGTGGGTTACCGTAATAGCTGCTCCGCTACGCGCTCAAAGCATATGCACGCTCTGTCTATCTTTGTGAGATAGACGCGCTGCGTTACTCCCGCTTACCACTTGCAGTGGTGGCGCCGCCACCGTGCGGTAAGGGCGGGTAACAAGCGCTGGCCAGCCCCTGCATGATGATGTTCGCGGCGCTTTTCGCTTTCATGAGACGTTGACTCTGAGGCTCCGGTCGTCGGTTTCTTGCAGCGCCAGGATTTTGCTGTGCGCTTTCTGGCTGTCTCGGGTTGTCATCTACATCGCACTCGTTGTCAGATCCTGACGAACCGTCACAAATTGTACGACGACCGGGCGTCTCCTTCGCTGGGCGTCGAGGTCCTGAATGCTTTGCCACCTCACGCAGCACTTCAAATTGGATTTGAATTGATGATGCAGAGCACTTATGGGAGGACCGCCACGTCCTCACCTGCGCCCCGCAGTTTCTCCAGAGCCATCTGCGTCAGTTCCGGGTCGCTTTATGACGATTGGCCACCATTGAACGATGTGGCCATATCATCATCATCTGTATAGCATAGCATCTTCCTCCGCGGACCTCACAGTCAAGTCAATAACACCTTGTATTCGTGCTCTCTTTCCTACGTCCGCCACTCAGGCGTTCCAGACGAACAAGTAAGATGTGTGAGAACGTTGTCAAAGGTGTCCTGGAACGTATGCGCATGGCGTTCACAAGCGGAGTCAAGATCTCCCAGTCCGACACTGTCAGCGTTCCCTCAGGACTCCGGCCGCTGAATGCGTCTGCACGAATACGGGGCCCATGAGATCTGCTGTGTCTATCAACTTCTTGTCGACTATGGCACTTTCCATGCCTTCCTTTCTTTCAGCGGCTTCTCCCTCATCGTCCCGACCTTACGGGGCAACACGGGATACAGAGTGATCAGCGACCCCGCCATCTAAATTTGCCTGCCAATAGCTCAAAGCCTAGTGCTGTCAGTGGCGATGCATCGTCCTCTCCGTTGAGCTAAACGATCTGCATTGCCGCGGAGCCGCGACTTCGGCCTGCATGCGATGATCATCCACGACTGGGACGTACCCGTGGCTTACAGCGAGTTACGTTACCAGACTCTGCCTTGTGAGGAAGCTCTATTCTCACTGCCCTTAAATAGTGGTCTTGTCAATGCAGCGTTTTTCTGAAGTTAAAAATTTCTCGAGATCTAAATCCAGCCGCAAGTACTATTCACCTGTATTCAGGACCGGTTGTTCCATCTCAGCCTAACAATACTGTAGTGACGCCTCCGAGCTGACCAGCTGTCTTGATGCTCTCCCGCGATCACGCGAGCAGTCGGAGCATTCCGGGACCCCGGATGTGCATCACGTGCTCGCTCGCAGGTCACGAGGCTCGTTCCTTGTGCGTGCTGTGCCATCGCCCCACATCCAACAGACTCGAACGCGGCGCCCGTGATAAGGAAAGTCGAAGTCTATTTCGCAATCTACGTTGGCAGCCTATCCGCGCGTGTGGCGCGATTGCAGAACAAAAAGCGATGTCCGACAGACCCTGATTTCTGAACCAGACGCCAACAGGTGCTTCGATCTCAACTTCGTGCGCGTGCTGGTTGGCCCCTGATCGACTGTCCGGCTTTATGCTCGACGTAGTCGCTGGTCAGGAGGGCGATTGACAACGTGAGCTTCTCCGAATGCTTTTGCAAATGAGTCCTCGTGAGCCCTGCCAGCTGGCGGTTGCCAGTCTCCTCTGGTCTCGACTGCTCTAGATGCGTCAGTCGCAGCAGCAAGAGGTACTGAAGAAAATGATTATCTGAGTGGAGAAGACATCGATAAATGAGTCTCTCTAAGTCTGACGCCACGCCGTGGGCGCAGCGAAGCATTAACCTTTCGGTTCTATTGAGGGTGACCTTCATGTTTTAAGTATGAATACGCGACTTGAGGATGCACTGTCTGTCTACTTAATATAAACCCGAATACTCGTGACCAAGGAGTGTTCCAATGACGAAACCCACAGGGTTGTACAGTACATCGCAGAGTATAACGATCCCGGATACGTGTGGCGAAGGGTCATTCTGCGAGCCGCTACGACAAGTGACATGGACTCGAACTCATTGTGTGATTAACGTCCTCGGCGCAAGCTGGGGGGTTCATCACCGAGACAGTTCCCTTTGGAAGGGGTCAGCGGGGGGTCTCCCGTACAAATCCTCTGCAATGATGCCGTACTAAATTGCATATGATCCTTGATATATGTGAAGCATGGAGTGCTGGATACGGATCCTACTTGGCCACTCATGAACAGTGGTTTCAAATGAATTCCGCGAGCGCGCGTCGTCGTCTATAGGTCTAAATCTTTAAGTCTAGATGAACCTGATAAGAATGGCAAAATTCAGTTTGCATAACAGTCGAAGCAGTTCAGAACGGTTCGCGGGATCAGTTGGCCTGTTGGCGGGATCAGCCTGTTCACGAGATCATGATTGTAAGGCGGTCGTCCAATTTCGACAGCACACAGGGACGTGGATATATATGCGCCCACTCAGATACTGACAGTGCAATAGTGAGATTTTGACGCGCTCAGCGGCTTGACCACGAAAGACTTCGCTAACCGTCCGAGCGCACTGCTTCGCCTTCTGCCGGAGTGGTATCGCCCAGATAGGAAGGTGTTGTACTCAAGCTCATCTTCGAGAGACTCTCATCATGCGGCACCGAGACTTCCTCAGTTTCATGAGTCGCCAGTTGTTCTCTTAAAGTATTGATAAGAATCCCTAGTAACTTCGCGGTGGCGGCTCCATCATGACTATGAAAGCGAGTTCCAAATATACTCGAACAGTCGGAATCACTATGGCAATAAGTCTCCTGACACTGACCGTCCGCCACAGGTCGACTTGAGACCCCGGTGCATCATTCTAGTTCGTGCCTGATTCCTCAACCAATCCTGTCCTGTCCTCTGTCCTATTCTAGCCTGCGCTGTCCCGTCCGTTCTATCCTATCATGTCCTGAGGACGGCCCGAAGACTCGCCATTCAGTGATTGACAATGACATTGACAGCTACAAATTTCAAATTTCCAATATTGGATACTCTCGGATACTCCTGGTAACTCCTATCTCAACTTTAGTTCAACTTATGTATGGATTGCGTCGGCGGGGATTCCGTCGCTTGAGCCCATCTGTCAGAAGGCGTGCCCCATGGATCACAGAAGTGGCAAACAGACAGCTGTGTTGCGTGAATTGGAGGAACGCCGGCAGGGCATGGGCGGCCAGGTCGCGGCAGCTGCGGCGGCCGCTCTGCCACGCACTAGACAGATGCATTCTGTTATCAAGAGCATACAACGTTCAGGCGCCAACAGCTTGCATATGCAAGTTGCAAAAACGGCGATGCGCAATGAGGATAAAATGGATGGAATTGTAAAGGAGCGTGTGTGTGCGGATGCTGAGGTCTACGGAGAGGACTAATGAGCGTGGTATCTGTGACTACGAGGTATTTACTACGTTGCATGCTAGCAGCACCCGGACGATGGTCCGGAATGCGTACCACTGCAAACTGTCCCACCAATAAAAAAGAATCGACGGTAATTTAGGCGGCCTGCAGTTTGTCCAATGCGGCTTGGATTGACTTCCAGCGATTGCGACGGCACATGAGGTTCAAAACGTAGCCGTCATTCAACTATCGCGAACGTCAGAACATGCACTGGCAGGTCAAATCGAACCGATGGCGAACCTTGTTGATGACCGTCGTGTGTTCGATTTGGAGGGGCGTGAAAAAGTAGAAGAACGCTGCGGTCGGCACGCCGAAGGAGATCTCAGTAGGACGAGCAAGGACCTGGTTCGTGAACGTCCAGACGTCCACGCCGCGCCGCCGCGAAGGTATGCTAGGACGACCTTGCGATTTGATGTGGCGGGCCCAGGACTGAATGTAAGGGAGGTTGCGCACGCCTTCGACGGCGCGGCGATGGTGAAGGGCGAGGTCAGCAAAGCGGCCCTTTTTGATATCGGCCTGCGAGGTCAATGCGGAAACGCATGGCGTTACGGCATTGTGAGGATAGTTTTCGATTGCTGGAAACAGGTTTGTTAGATGTTCTGACCACGAATGGCGATGCTCACATGGGTCAATCTTGCTCAAAACAGAACGGAAGGAGAGCGCTGATACCAGCGCAACCTTCTTCTGCTCGTCCAGGGGCTCTGCATCGTAGATAGACTAAATCGGGTCAGTGCATTATCAATGACTGCGCGCTACATATAAATGGTTACCTTGATCACCCACGCAACGAGAACGTCAGAGGTCGAGATGAACGCGTTGCCGCCAGCGTTCTTGGCGTCCTCCTTGGCCTGCGCAACGATCTTCTCGACAACGTTCCTGCGACGAAGTCAGCACGTAGAGGATACGATGCCGACGAGCCTCACCGTCCGAGGTAGATACCGCGGTCTTCTGCCTGAAGAAAGAGCCGGGCTACATCAGCAAAGTGGAGCGGAACGCGGCAATGCTAGCGCGTACCTTATGCCAGAGGTACTCGTACCCGACCTTGCCAGCGAACGCCGCCAGACTGCCTGCCCCGAGGGCGGGGAACTCGCGCTTGAGGTCGGCAAGCGAGGACGGCTCCTCCTTGTAGAGGGCCTCGCCAGTGTTCAACTGATCGAGGATTTTCTGCATCAGGTTGGTGGGGCCAAACGCGGGCGGTGCCCATTCTCGACCTGACGGGGATAGAGCGTCAGTAAACCCCACATGGAATCAGGCACACGGTGAACGGACCATGAAGCTCAGCGTCAATGGCATGCACAACCATGCTTTGGCCGGTGCCATCGAGAGCGCCGTGGGGGCAAGAGATCCCGACACCTGCAATAGGAAGCGAGGCATTAGGCACGCTATCGCGTTGATGCGCTGATGACTTACAAGTGTAATCCGAGTACGTGCTGACATGGATCGAGACGAGGGGGTGAGGCGGTTTCGCGTGACCGGCCAGCGAGCTCGGCGTGTTCTTGTGCCGGAAGCAACTGAGGGGAGGGCGCTCGAGCAACTCAGTAGAGTTTTTCGAGAGCTCGGGGTACACGATGCCCAACGGCGCTGCCGACGACGCGGTCGTGAAGTAAACCCTGCCCTCTGGCAGCGGGCCCAGTGGGACTCGAATGTTGTAGTTCTTGTTCGAGTATTCCACGGTGCCAGCCAGAAGGCGCCACTTGTCCACAACGCGGAGCGCTGCCTGCCTCAGGCCGTCGACGTCAATGGTCCCGAGGACAACATATGCAAAGACGGAGGCACTCGTCTCAACGCCGGCTTGGTCGACGCTGCTGAGGGGGACGAGGATGGAGGAGGACATGGCGAAGGGAGAACGAACGCGCGACGGGAAGGTGAGGGTACGATGACAAGAGGAGGCGACTGAATGCGGGAAACGTAGAAGACTGATTTGCTGGGCGTGGGAAATGGGATAGGAAAAGGGACAACTTATCAGAAGGTGGAGACTGACAGCAATACAATTTAAAAGCAGTGCCGTCGGTTAGCGACCTCGTAACCTGTCACATTGACCGAGTCCCCGCATGGAGCGGTCGCGATCGCGCGAGCTCTGGCCGGGGGCTTCTGCAACCCTCGCTGCTCGCAAGACAGCGGCGGGCTTGCGTTGCTGCCGTTGCTGTCGAGGAAGGTGCCTCCGAGTTGCCGTTTCCGTTCCGAACCTAAACTGAACCCTGCAAAATCGCGATCAGACGGCCGGGGTTCTGCCGGTCGCTGCGATTTACAAACGAGACGCGCCGGCTTCTTCCTTCCATTCCCACGTGCAGTCCGTCCAATTCCTTATTTACCAGGAAGGAGATTCCGTCGCTTTACCCCGCCCGCTCGCCTCCCCTCCAATGTCTGCCGCACCCACTGGTCCTCTTACTCCGTCCCCCGCCCTCCCCGGCGTCGCGGTCGTCTTTCCACCCGGCGTGTCAGTTGACTTGACCGTCGGTGCCTTCGTCAGTCGCAACGCCGTCTCGCGTCGAACCCACTCACTGACTGTTGTGTTTCAGACGATCAGCACTTGGTTCTCGGTGAGCTTCAGCCCTGCAGGATCCTCGCACCGCGTTTGATACTCGACCAAGGTTCTCTTCTGCGGCATCGTCCTTGCTTCAGGTGAGAGCGTCGACTTTGAGACAGACACGCGTGGCTGACCGTGTTCGAACCGTGCAGGCTATGTCTACTTCCTCTCCTTCCCTAAGGACAGAATCGGTTTCAAGATTGTCGCCGCCCTCTCCATCTTCATCTCTGTGGCGGACACCGTCTGCAATCTGGTTTGGTGTTACGAGTGGACGGTAAAATTGTGGGGGTCGATTCCGGCGGCTGGCTTGATCCCATAGTACGTTTCCGTTTGGGATTCTTGTCGCGTGCCTCAAAATGGTCATCAGCGGCTTCTACGGCAACATCCTCGCCGCGTCGTTGTCTTGCGTCGTCACCCAGAACTTTTTCGCCTGGCGGCTCTGGCGCATTAGCAATGGCAACATCCCCCTCGTTGCCATCATCCTTATTGGCTCGTGGATGCAGCTCTGTAAGGTTTCACCTCCGAGCCTCGACGAGTGCCTGACGATCTTCATCACAGTCGTCGTGATGTGGGTATTTTCGCGCTGGGTCAAGGCCCCGATGTTCTACCAACTGGGTGATGTCCTGTAAGCGTGTTTCCGCTTGACAGTGCTTCGGTAGCTGACGCGTTGACAAAGGCCGACCGCATACATGTGGCTTGTTACTCCCATGTGGGTTCAAGTCTTTGCGTGGAGAAGCCTTAACTGAGCGGCATTCAGCATCTCCGATTTCGCAATCTCGTCCGCGATGTTCTACTACCTGCGCGTCAAGACGAAGACTGCGCCATCCCAGTCGAAACTGTATGCTTCCCGCCGCATACTTCCGCTGATTGCTTGCTAACTCTTTCGGTAGGACCTTCAACGCCATTATCTCGCGTACCGTTCAGGCCAACGTTGTGTCGCTCGTCAGGTCTGCATTATCTTGATGCCCTTGTCGCAGGAGCTGATGTCGAGTTCATTGCAGCCAAGTCATGACTGCGGTCCTGATGCAGGACGCCTTCGGCTTGTGGTTCTGTAAGTGATCACTGCCTCATGTCCGACGACTGCGACGCTGACCGCGAACTTTAGTCTTCAACGATGTTACCATCACCAAGATCTACTCGTTCTCAATGCTGATTTCTTGTGCGTGCACAACGCGTATGCTTTTGAGCTTGGTGATTGATGGTTATCTCGCAGTGAACGCTCGCCGCAGCCAGTCTGCGATGTTCGGCACCAGCGAAATGCGTTCTAGGGGCGAGACAAGCGGACGGGAAATCTCTCTCAACAACTTGTCGTACCAGCGCTCCGGGCACTTCACCCGCAGCGCCGGCGGTCCGCCCGTCGTCCACGTATCGTACGTTCCGTTTCGTCTGGCACATCCGCAGCATAAACTTAGCCTCGCTTAGGGAGAACGTAACGGTGCATGCAGATGATTGGGAATCAGAGGGCGATAAGAAGTCTCATGTACGTTCAGGTCGTTTGTGACATTTGGCACTTGTCTCATAACCTCCTAGTTCCCTCAGGTCTGAACGGTCTGGATGTCTGTACGCCGTGCGCGGCGATTCGCATAGAGGCGTATGGAGAGCGCCACAAAAATTAACATACTCTCTCGTGGTTTACCCTGCCGTCGCGTCGAGCGTCTCGGTACATGGGTCGTAATCGTTAACAGGCGTTTCCTCACGCTCCTTTCAGCGTAGCCAACGCCACCGATACTCGCAAAGAGCGAGCGCAATACCACATTCGTTTCCCTGCACTTTTTGCTGTTGTATTATGTTCTTGGGCATCAGAATTGAAATCTAACCGGATACCAAGGACTGCGGGCCTGCACCTGTTGAGCTGCTGTCTATCTTGGGATCCATTCTGGTGGTAAATCGAGACGGATGCTCCGCGTGGATGTGTTACTGCCAAGCAATGGTCTTCATCAGAATGATATTACGGGGATATGTCGAGCGCGAGGAAGGATAGTTACCGGCATGATTGCAGCGTCGAGAACCGCAATAGGGGCCGCACAAATATACCTGCTGTCATCGTCAGCGTGAGCTATATGCTGCTATATGCGCATATAAGCTGCGCTTGGTACCTTGATCCCGGGTCATACATCCCAAAGTAGAGAACAAGCCTGGAACAAGCCCGCCCCACTGATGAAGACGACATCGAAGTTCGTACCCGAAAGGCCGATGTTTCAAGGAAAACTTCTGAATTGCTCGCGACAGGGTCTAGACGGTTGCGCTTGCAATCAACGCGGGGAGCTCAGCTAGCCATGGACCGCAGGGGCGTCGACTCGGAGGTTCGATACTGTCGATCCCGATCCCGGCTCCTCAAGCGCACCTCCAGATCTCGGATGTCCGTTAGCGGGCGCTCTGCTCCTAAAATATTTGGGAACGGCGGTGCAAACGCTGCAAGCGGTCCGCCGATTCAAGCTGCACGACTGAATGCATGCTGGATCTGGATCTCGGGGCCGCGCCCAACGGGCGGGCGGCATCGCCTCGCAATCTCGCTTGTACAGGTACGCGACCGGCAATCTCAGCACCCACGGACGGCGTACGTCTCGCGTAAGTAAGCGCCGGCGGGCGCCCCGCTTGCGGTTGCGGTATCTTTTTGCTCGATTTGGTCTCTCTTGTCCTCGATGACTTCTGGCCGCGTTTTCCCACCTGGAGCTGTCTTCTGAGTCTGCGAAATCGAAGTTTAACGAACGATGGCCGTCGCGACCGCGGGGTTTCTTTATTCGACGACGTATCTCTCCGCCTGGGCCAAACAGCGACAGCTGCTCCCGCTGGACTTCGTGCCGGAGCCCACGTCGCCCAACTCGCTCGATTTGCCGCGCCGGGTCGAAGAGTGGCTGGCGTCTCACCCGCCCGCCGAGCGCGCCGTCGACTTCGTCGCGCTGAGCTTCCCGCCGTCTTCTCCACGCGCGCGCAGCGTCATCGTGGCTATATGGAAAAAGTCCTGCACGTGCTTCGGAAGCCTGGAATTGCAGTTGGACGCAAGTTCTGAAGAACGACGGTGTCGATGTTGGATCGGCCAGGATGCGTTCCCGGAACAAACGCGGAAAGCCACGAAATTTCTGCGACGCGTTGGATTGCAGGCGGCGGACGATGTGGATGGCCATGCAGACGACGAGGAGGGCATATGGACCACTGTCGTCGACGCGGAAGGACTGGAATAGGCAAGGACTTGCAGGGTTAGCACAGTGGTCATCGCCACGGTGCCAGTATTTGGGAATAGCTACGATACTCTCCGCGTCCTCCATCTCATGGACCATAATCGTATTCATAGCATTCGAAGTACCCTTCTATAAACGCGATCGGCTTCCTCGTTCGATTCGTTTTCTCAATGTACTTGGCTTCAGAACGCCCTGAATCAACTCGAAGTGCATACACGTGCCGGGTCCGCTGCGAGCGTCGCGCAAGCAGTAACCCAACCAAAAAAACGCTCAGTACCAGCTTACCTTTTCAATTTGTGCTTCCTAGCAGCGTCGCCTGAGTTAGAAACAATTCCATCCATCACAGTTCCGAAGGACTCGGAGTGCCACCACTCCACCGTTCTTCCTCGCCAAATTTATCGCACGTCCTTTCGTGAGAGCAAGATGCATCCTACGCAAAGGGCTTCTCCAACCGCTCAGACCTCCATCAAACACCAACTTCGTGAGCGCGTGAGCGGTAAGGGTCGTGCGCGCGAGTCCACAAAGAGACAAAGTCCGGTTAATATTCTCCCTGACGTCGAAGACGGGGACGCCCGTCGATTTGATTACGCGTCATCCCCAGGCAAACCACGCAAGATGAAATTCCCTGGCAGTGGCAGCGGGCTCTTTCGAACGAGGGGATTGTGTAAATAAGTTCGGCCTCAAGGTGCGCATTAGGGACAGGTCGTCATACATGCATCAATCTAACAGTATCGGCATTCGACTGGCAGCAACGTCCATAATTCCCGCGATTCTCCCACTAAACGTTGACGCGGAGAGAAGCCAAGCATGGATTGTTCCAGTGCAAGTACTTCCCACTGAGCTCCGGGCCTGCGTTTAGCGAAAGGTCGGCAATGACGCGTCCAGGCTCTTCGGGCTCGAGCAGCGTCGCGTAGAGCGTATTCATGACGCTTTCGGGGACGTAGAGCCTGGCGTCCACTGTGAAGTCATGTTGCATCTGCCATCCGCAAGGCTCAGCCTGCGTGCTCAGCCGAGTCTCAGTGGGATCTGGTGCTTGCCTCGGTTCTGACTGCTCCGGGATGCAGGGCAACGAAGATCTTGCCTGGATGTTCTGCTGCGACCGTACTTTTATTCGAAGTTCCAGAATCGCGTTGCCACCACCATCGTTCAGAACTTGAATGCTTCCATGCGACGTAGAGTATCTCACCGGTTGATGCTGTTCAGCGCAGCCTTCGACGCGCTATACGGACCAGCCGCGACGACGCCGTGATCGGCGGCTGCGGAGCTGACGAACACGACCCGCGCGCCTTCTCCCAAGACCGGAAGGACCGCCTGGAGAAATCGCACGACGCCAAAGACGTTGACGTCGAACGTCCGGTGCCAGCCCTCCAGGGGAACACTCGCAACGGGCCCGACGCCGTGTGCGTTCGTCGCAGCGTTGAACACTACGCCGTCGATCTTGCCGAACGAGTTGAGGGCCGAGGAGATGACGCGTGTAATCACTTCCTCTGAGGTGCTGGATTCGGCGCGCGGGAGGAGAAACAATGAGCTCGCAGTTCTTCTGGCTTCATACGGCCGCGCTCACCAATCGCCCTGGACCACGCGAAGCCTCTCGGGATACTTCTCAGCCAGAGCATTGAGCTCCGGCGTAGTTGAACGCTGGACAGCGATGACGTGTGCCCCGTCAGCGAGCAGGAAATACGCTGTGGCGAGGCCGATGCCTCTGCCCATGCCATCCTCTCCGTCAGCACTTTCCGGGCAGCGTGCAAGGATGATGATGGTTTCACCTGGAAGCCCCAGTAATTATGATGACAGGAGACATCTTGGGACCAGTTGAATGTTGCGTGAGACCGCTGCCACAACCAGCCTGTTATACCGCGTCTGAGGGTTGACTAAAGGCATACGCGCCCATTTGAGTCATTCATACCTCCAAAATGTGGCAAACTGTTAGAGTATGCCTGCATGACTGAGCATAGACGGCCAAGACAGACCACGCTGAGCCGCCGCTGAGGACGCGCCTGAGCACAAGGAATGGCTGGATCGTGGTGAGAGACACACGCAAAATCATCCTCTGTGATTACCCAGTATTACTGGGATATGAGATGACGCTGGAACAAAATTTAATCACGAACCTACGCGATCGGGCGCGTCCGAACGAAGTCGAACGCGCTTTTGTCTCCGCCCATACCCATGAAAGTCACAGCAGCAGGCTCATCAAGCGGCACCGTACCCGCGAACGCCGTGCCGCCCGCCTCAGCGCGCTCGTCGCGCATCGCGCCGCACTCGCACATCAAGGGACTCGGCCTGAACAGCGAGGGCTACGCGCTGCCCAGCGCCGCAGGCTTTGTGGGCCAGACGACCGCCAGAGAGGCGCGTGCAGCTATTTTACTTTACTAATCAACGAATAACGCTATAACGCTTGACCAGGCATGCGGCGTCGTTGTCGATTTGATCAAGACGCGCAAATTCTCGGGGCGCGCGCTGCTGCTCGCCGGCGCGCCGGGTACGGGCAAGACGGCGCTGGCGCTGGCCATCGCGCACGAGCTCGGCGCGAAGGTGCCGTTCTGTCCCATGGTCGGCTCGGAGGTGTATTCCGCGGAGGTCAAGAAGACAGAGGTGCTGGCGGAGACGTTTCGGCGTGCAATCGGTATGTCAATTGTCCTCAGCCGACAGTTACAGTATGGCGAATTATTCATCGATTATTGAAATATCTAGGACTGCGGATAAAGGAGACCAAGGAGGTGTATGAAGGCGAAGTGACGGAGCTGACGCCGCAGGAGGCGGAGAACCCGCTCTCGGGCTACGGCAAGACGGTGTCGCATGTCGTCGTCGGCCTCAAGACCGTCAAGGGCACTAAGCAGCTCCGGCTGGACCCGCGGATATACGAGGCCATTATGAAGGAGAAGATCACTGTGGGCGACGTCGTGTACATCGAGGCCAGCGGCGCTGTCAAGGTACGTTTTCTCCTTTTCACATGAGACCCAACGCTGAGGACAATGCAATGCAGCGCGTAGGCCGCTCGGACGCGTACGCCAGCAGCTACGACCTTGAGAGCGAGACGTATGTGCCGCTGCCCAAGGGAGATGTGCACAAGCGCAAGGAGCTGGTGCAGGATGTCACGCTCGGCGATCTGGACGCTGCCAATGCGCGACCGCAAGGTATGGTTTCATCTCGCTCATGACACTGGTAACGGGGTTGAATTTTGCTGTTCTAGGCGGACAAGACATCATGAGCGT
The DNA here is from genome assembly GCA_002092955.1 of Auricularia auricula-judae. Taxonomy (NCBI): domain Eukaryota; kingdom Fungi; phylum Basidiomycota; class Agaricomycetes; order Auriculariales; family Auriculariaceae; genus Auricularia; species Auricularia auricula-judae. The sequence continues at coordinate 137,635 of NCVV01000011.1, forward strand.
CATGGGCTCGCTCGTGCGCGCCGGGCGCACGGAAGTGACGGAGAAGCTGCGGCGCGAGGTGAACAAGGTCGTCGCTGGCTACGTCGCGCAGGGCGTCGCGGAGGTCGTCCCCGGCGTCGTCTTCATCGACGAGGTACTGCTTCATGCTTCATGCCGTTGCCCTCTATCACTGACAAGCGGAAAACGGAAAGGTGCACATGCTCGACGTGGAGTGCTTCACGTACCTGAACTCGCTGCTCGAGTCGCCCATGGCGCCGACGGTCGTGCTCGCGACGAACCGCGGGCGCGCGCGCGTGCGCGGGACGGAGGACGTCGTCTCGCCGCACGGCATCCCCGTCGACCTGCTCGATCGCTGTCTCATCGTCAAGACCGTGCCGTACTCGCGGGACGAGGTCGCGCAGGCAAGTCAACTTGGACACCCCCCTCTCCTCTCCTCTCCTCTCCTCTCCTCTCCTCCCAACCCATCCCGGCATCCCACGCTCTGCTCTATCCTCTGTTCGCGGCTAACTCGTACACAGGTACTAAAGCTGCGCGCGGCAGTGGAGGGCCTGCAGCTCGGCGCCGGCGTGCTGGACCGGCTCGCGGGCGAGGGCGAGAAGGGCAGCCTGCGCTACGCGCTGCAGCTGCTCGCGCCGGCCTCCATCCTCGCCGCGCTCGCCGGCCGGACGGAGATCCTGGAGGAGGACGTCAGCGAGATGAACGAGCTCTTCCTCGACGCCCGCACCTCCGCCAGCCGCATCCCCGCCGACGGCGGGTTCGACGGCGGCGTCTGATCGGTGCTGAGTGTTGGCGGCGCGTCGCTTGGGAATCGGGAATCGGGATGCTGCATCTACGTTTACATACATCTACATACTGATAGAATGAAAAATGCGCCGTTTGGACGGTGCGCGTGTACATCATGAACTTCATTTGTCTTTGTGTCCCGCAAGATCGTGTCAGATGTGAACGTTTTTGCAGTTGCGATGCATGTATGAGAATGTGATCCAATAACAGAGGAGGGCGTCGACGTCTTGCCTGGCTCGTCTAGAGAAACAGTTTCGAAATTCCCGCAGGCGTCTTGATATTGACTGCCAGAACCGAGTCGACCCTGAGGCCTCAGGCCTGAGGTGTTGCGAATGAGCCTCAGCCTCAGTTTGCCCGCATACGAGTTAAACACGCACATCAGTCCTCCAGCTTCCACTCAGGCTTGTCTGAACCCCAATGCGAACATGCACTCAACACACCATGAGTCCTCCAAACTCATTCAGACAACAAGACGTATATATTTCAAGTCAGGACAGGCGGTGAGATCGACAAGGATGGATGGATGGATGGGTGGATGGACAACACAGGCGGGGACGATGCGGCGGGGGTCGGTATACAGTAACAGTAAGCAGCGAATTTCAAGCGGAAAAGAAGAAGAAATCGGATTGACTTGAACACGTCGTTACATCTAGGAGCAAGGAGGTCCCGGACGACAAAGTAGAGTATCCCAGCGGCCGTCTAGAGGTCCTCGTCCTCCTCGGGCAGCGGCGCCTGCGCGGCGATGATGAGCTCCTCGTTGTACCGCTTCATCAGCTCCTCGTCGACCTGCACCTCCGGCGGCGCGAGCGCGGGCGCCGCGACGAACTCCAGGTTGGTGTTGCTGTGGAATTTTTTTCACGTCAGCGTCTTCGTCGGTGTGGCGGGGGTGATGTATGAGGGGGAAGGAGCCGGAACACGAAAAGGGTGTCGGGGAAGATAAACAAGGTGCCACGGAGAAGCGGCGAACGGGCGAGGCAGAGCAAGACTCGCCCCTTGCACGCGAGGACCGCAGCGCGAGTCCGGACCCCGCCGCCGGGATCGGATATGGGCATGGACAGCGCGCGGGATGCACGCCGCAATGTCGACCTTCTGCAAGGCGGGGAAAGAGCGGGGAGATGATGGCAAGCCATGCATAGAGGGCGGTTCAGCAGTAGCTGCGGGAAGGAGGGCGGCGGTTGGGTAGACGAATGAGGATTGGGTAATGAACGTAAAGAGAGTGCGAATTCAGAAGGCGAGGACGAAGAGCCGAAAGGACGGGGAAACAAGTGCCACGGATCGCACGTGAAGAAACGGTGAAACGGGATCGGGCTGGCGATGGATGGATGCAGCAGACAAAAAGACGGCGCGGGATGGACGAGCGACGGCTCGTCGCAATGTCGGATGCTGCGATTGGAGCAGGATGGAAGGAAATGGGAGGAAGTGTACGATGTAGACGTGTGATAGCAAGCAATGCTGGAGCAAGAAAGGAAAAGCGACCGCTGCGTCTAGCATGGCGGCGCAAACGCGAGTGCGCTGCACGATCTTCTTCGACAGCGTCGCACGATAACACCGGCAAGATAGGCGCGCCGCGTGCTGCATATGGAGCGCTAGCAGATGACGCGGGTATGCGCAGATCACAAGGAAAGAACGGTCGCGGAGGTAAGGACAAGACGGAAGACAAAGAACAAAGACGGCCGTTTGGGTTTGAATCTTGTGCCGATGGATGCAGCAAAGATCGGAGGGGTGGCGCGTGGAACAAGGATGAAAAAACGAAGCAAAAGGGCTGGATGAAGATACGATCGCAAGGAGATATACGCACCCAACGAGCTTGCGGGCGAGCCAGAGGAACGGCTTTTCGAAGTTGTAGTTCGACTTGGCCGAGATCTCGAAGTACTGGATCGATTTTTTTCGGTGGAAGGTGACGGCGCCGGTCTTGACCTTGCGCTCCTGTCACGTCATCGCAGGGATCAGTCATAAGTCCAGGATAATGGGACAACAGACCAACCTTGACATCAACCTTGTTGCCGCAGAGGACGATGGGGATGTTCTCGCAGACGCGCTCGAGGTCGCGGTGCCAGTTGGGGACGTTCTTGTAGGTGATGCGCGAGGTGACGTCGAACATGATGATGCCGCACTGGCCTTGGATGTAGTACCCGTCGCGCAGGCCGCCAAACTTCTCCTGGCCCGCCGTGTCCCAGACGTTGAAGCAGATCGTCCCGAAATTCGTGAAGAACTGCAACGGGTGCACCTCCACGCCCAGCGTCGCTGAGATGCAATCTTAATATCCTGGGATTTTGCTGGACAGTGCGAGGAGGGATGGCCCACCGATGTACTTCTTTTCAAACTCGCCCGTCAAATGGCGCTGTGGGCGAGGGGAGTCAGCGAGGCTGGAGCCAAGATGAAAAGACAACATACCTTGACGAACGTCGTCTTGCCAGTGCCGCCATCGCCGACTGCAGCAGCGACAGCGTGGCACGACGCGACGAAAGGAGGCAGGGCAAGCGCGAACCGGTGAGCGCGATGGCGGGCGATCGGAGGTAGCGGAGATGCTTACCGAGGACGAGCTTGAAGGTGGGGATGGTCGCCTGGGCGTCGGTGGACATGATGGTCGTACAGGTGCAAGAAAGAGTGGCGCGCGCTGAGCCGAGTGACTGAGTCCTGGTAAAAAAACCCGCGAGTTGGCTCCGCGTTTCACAGCCCGACTCAACCATCTCCTCCTGCCGCGTCTGACTCCTGCCTGGCGCGTGCTGGCACGCCCCAATCGCGTCCGATGGCCCGCGATCGCGCGTATCGATGGGCTTGTCGATAGCCGCCGGCCACCTCATCTCCCTCCCAATCCTAACCAGTCTCTCCATTCCTCAGAGTGCCCGGGAGCCCAAATCGCCCTCATCTCATCGCTTTACGCGGTCCCGCGCCTCTCTGAGTCTCAGTCGAGCCACCAAGTCAAGACTTGCTCTCAGATGAGTCATTAGTCATCAACCCATATCGGTGCCGCGGAGAACTGTTAGGCGAGCTCCGAGGACAACGTGGGAGGCACGTTCAGACTGTGTAAGTCCTTCGGGACGCCGAGGGAGTTCTTTGTGGATCAGACTACCACACCCTTTGTCGATGGTAGTCTATACCACAGTCGAATCTATGACTTCGATCGCGAGCGTGCACTGACAGTCCTCGTGCAAACAAGGAATATCCAGTACATCAATAAATTTAAATAAACACTTGGCCTTCGGGCAGGACAACAAAATATTTTATCTACGTTATACAACTTAGCTCGGTGACAAAAGCTAGCCGTAAATAATTCCCCCGCCGGGAGTCGAACCCGGGTCGCGTGTGTGAGAGACACGTATCTTAGCCGTTAGACTACGAAGGAGCTACACACAGTCTGTTAAAGTCTTATTCATACCATAATGGAAATCCTCCACATGAGCCTGTCCGCTTCCTCCTTGGCGTACCTTTACCCTGACTTGACATTACTCGTTATCTCATGGGTCTGGATGATTTAAATGCACAAGTTCATCGAGGGGAGAACAAGGCCAGGGGAGGACATCGACTCGGAGGCGTTTCACCTTCAAAGAAATGCAGTACCCTGCCACATGCGCCGTCATGACATTGAGTGTCCTCAGTGTCACCGATGTATCTTCAATCCTCGGCGCTCGAGCTCGAGCTCTGAGAGTAACTGGCGCCATTATTCAGATTTCGAGTCATCCATTGGCAGCCCGCTCTCAGCTGCATAGTATGGTAGTTCTGCACTTGCATTAAAAGAATCCGGCGTTGGCGTCGCTGCGGGCGGCGTGAATACGGCTGGAAAACAAGCCCATGCTGTATGCGGTGGTAAACCACAGCAGCAGAAAGGCACCGGCAGATGACTTGCAAAGGACGAGCTTGTACAAGACATCGACCATCATGCATTGCCCTCAGTGATCCAATTAGCGACATAGTTATTAGTTCTACACGACAGCGATAGCCAATAAATGCAATGCGAAAGCGGGCAGGCGCAGGGCTCAGAAAGTAATCTTGCGCTTGCGGCCCGTGAATTTTGAATCGCGCGGCACTCCCTCCTTGCCCTTCGCGCGGTATTTCTGCGAGCGGCATACATCAGCGACGCCCTGAGACAGGCAATGAAAGCAAAGGCAAACTCACTTCCTTCTTCTTGAGGATCCAATCGCGGTCCTTGATGCTCTTGCGCTTCTTCCCCTTGCGCTCCTTTAAGCGCTGTCTCCGCTTCTCGAACCGCGCGTCGGCGGCGTCACCCTCGTCCTCGACCTCGCCGTCCAGGCCCTGCGGCACGCTGGCATTGGCGTTGCCGGTGCCGACGAAGAGACACAGGAAGACCTTGCGCGCCTTTTTGCTGTTCGGGTAGTCCACCACGATGCCGCCGCCGAAGCCCGCGCGCCGCGCCGCGCTCGTGACCAGCGCGATTTGGTCGTCCGACGACGGGTACCACTGCAGCACTGCCCGCGACGGGTTGCGCAGCAGCGCGTGTAGTGTGCGGAAGAAGCGCGATAGACGCGCGGGCGGGGCGTTCACCTCTGACGACGTTTCGGCGTTGAGGAGCCATTGGAGGACGGATATGCTGAAGGAAAATAAGTCAGATAACTTTCCTCAGAGTATGGCGAGCCTGGAGCGTGGACAGACCTTATAGCGCCGTCGAACATGCCAGGTCTGAATGGGAAGCCCTGCCCGATGTCGTGCAGGAACAAATCGCCCTCGACTTCGCGTTCTAATGCAATTTCTCATTGCAACGCGTCAGTCGCACTGTCAGGGACGTAGCTGAACAGCCTACATACCAAGCATACTCGGCGCAACGTCCATGCCAATCCATACATGGCCCATTTCGTCTAATATCTCGCCGCTGAGTCCCGAGCCGCAACCAATGTCGAGTAATAATTGTGGAGGCGCGTCCGGTGGCAGGTTGAGCAGCTCGACCGCGCGGTTCGTCATTTCCGCTTGTATACGCTGCACGCGCGTACTATCCGGTGGGCACGGTATTGGAAACGAGCAGGTTTAGGTAGGGCCAAGCGCGCAGCGAAAAATGCAGCAGCAGACGCGTTCGCATATCCGGTAAGACGGAAGGTGAGGTCAAAGCGTGGAGAGGGATGATAGTGCGTTGGTTGTGACGGTTGAGCCGAATGAAGATGCCAATGCGGGGCAATGATCATGAGTACGAGGATAGTCAAAGCATGGGCGTTACACACTTTGTGGTGTATTTTTTTGCGATAGCATCGCCATAGTACTGCAACGCGTCAATTCCCGCACAACTTGTGCACTGTAGGCGTACGATTTCAGGAGGCGCTTGGAGTTCAGGTCGCGACATGAGCAGCAGGAGGCAAAGGCCGGAATCAGCCGTTGGCCATGATCGCGTGGTTCCCGCAAAGCATTAATTTCACGTCGTACGGCCGGACCTGCGATGAGAAACATTGCAGCTTACACTTTCTGACTTGCGCTCCTATTTCTATGATTGACAGCACTTGCAATTGTGTATAAAAGCTAAGCAGTACCGAAGGCGACACATTTCATTCCTTCCACGCCCCAGGGCCGAATCCGCGGTCTCCGAGGGCGCGGTCGACTACATCCATCATTTGAAGCACCTTCTCATCCTCCCATCTCTTTCCAATAATCTGCACTCCGACGGGCAGGCCATGCATGCGCTGCGCATCATACACAGGAGTCTTACCATAGTACAACTCGCGCTCGACCATAACCATTCCCCCGCGCGGTTCCTTCACTAGCCACTCTACGGTTAATGCGTCCTTGGCAGCATCGACGCGCGTGACGGGGACAACACCGACCGGTGCTATGCGAAGTGATCAGAGGGGGTGACGCGGTGCAGGCCAGTCTCAACGCACTGTCAAGTATATTGTACAAGAAGGTTGAGAGCGCGATTTGCGGTACCATCGCTGTTCGTCTGACGAGATGGAAGGTAAGCATCTCCTTCGCACGCAAAGGTTGACAGACATACCCGTGCGGAGGAGCAGGGATAGCCTGAGAGGGCGCTATGATACCGTCGAATCCGTGTCGATCCCAAACCTCGAGCCGACGTTCAGCCACTGAAATAACAAATCAAATACGAAACCTCTGTCGTACCTCCTTATACCACATCTTCATATACTCATCTCGAGCAGCTTGAAGTGCTATCAGCTCCTTAGCGCTTCGTTTCCGCGACGACTGGATGTCCGCGCGGAAGTATGAGTCTCCAAAGAGTTTCTCCACCATCCAGCCGACGATCCAGCGGACGACACCTGAGATCGATGAGTCGAGGAGATAGTGACATAGCTCGGAATAAGTACCGGGCACTTTGGGCCCAAGGGTGATGAGAAACAGTTCCTTCTCCTGTGATCAAACAATGAGCGTCGCAGATATTGGTCGCAGCCTACAATACCGTCGGATCGGTCCCAATGGGGTCCGTGATGGTCTCGTACCCGTCCGCAGAGGTGATACCTGCGAAAAGCTGCACAGAACGATGTACATCCGGCGGTGCAAATTCGACAACTTCGTGACCTGCAGCACGCATAGCCTCCACAGTTTCCAGTACAGCTCGCGCGGTTGCGGGCGATGATCGGACGCAGCCATCGAAAGTGTAGTAGCCGAACCTCAAGCGCTGTTGGCCCGCGGCGGGAAGTTCGCGATACGGGACGGGTGGCAGTCCTTCCCACTGTGACGAAGGCGTCGAGCGACCGAACGCGATGCGCGCGACAAGGTCCACGTCTCGGACGCTCCGACCCATTGGGCCGCTGACAGAAGGTATTGACTTGAATCCCGGGCATGGATCTACAGTATGTATCAGTAATGAGTTGGGAATGAGCTTCGCGACCCACCACCCACTCCTGTTACTGTAATGCGTCCACCAGTCGGTTTGAGGGAGTAGATGCCGCAATAGAATGTGGGAATGCGCAGACTTCCGCCGACATCTTGACCGCCTTAGAAAAATCTATAGGAAGATGGCATCATGCTCACCTGTACCAAGTCCGAGTGCACTACCATCTGCAGCGAGGAGGGCAGCTTCGCCGCCCGATGAGCCCCCACAGCCATGCTTGTCGTTCCAGGGATTACTAGTCCTGCCAAACACAGGATTCGTTGATTCAAAGAAGAGGCTGTCGTATTCACTGTTTCAATACGTTGTAGACGAGCTCGACGAACCACGACGCACAGTGTCTGAGGAACATTGGTTTCGGCGATGATAATGGCACCTTCAGAGCGTAGAATCTGCACCAGCTGCAAGAGTGGGTCAATAAATCAACATTATCTTCCGTACTGGAGTCCGCACCGTTGCGTCTTCTTTCTGAGGACTGTTGGTGTATCTTGAATATCCATTCGAAGTGTCTAGGCCCGTGATATGAACTGCGAAACCAACGTTAGTCATCATTCAAGGGCTAACCAATATACAGCGCACACTGCTCCTTCACGCTGATAGGGACGCCATGCAAACGGCCGCGGGGCGTCTTGGTAGAAGCGTGATCCTCGTCCAGCCTGTCTGCCTCTTCAATCGCTGCTTTGAACCTGACTATGGATCACCGTTGCACAGCGGTTGAGTAGCTGGGCGGGCGCATAGTGAAGCCATAAAACCGCACCTTCGGTCAGACAGTTATGCCTGGCATGTACGAGAGCAGCGCGGCGAATGTACGCCCTGACCACTGCCCCGGAGGTCCAGTGACCAGCCTGGATTCGCTCCGTAATATCACAGGCTACGTTCAATGTCATTAACAGTTCACGAGAGCTGCAAGCTACCTTGTTGCACGTACCGGTTGCCCTCAAGTACTCAGCATCCTGCGCGGTTGGCGGCCCTGCCAGCGCCAGGCCTTCGTCGATAGCAGCAGCGCGCTGGTCTTGCTTAGCCTGAGCAATGACCCTCCAGTTGCTCGAACTAAATGGCCACATTCGCGTGGACACGTTGATAAACAGGAGAAAGAGAGTGCGAGCGGCTGCTTCCGTGCGCCGGGACGCCGGGTCAGTTGTCGGCAAGATAATCGTATGGCAGTTGAAGACGGCTCTACGCAGGCCCTAATACAGTCGAACCTGTCTTAACCCATACTTGTCATAGCCCATAACCTGCAGTAACCCATAGGTTTTGGCTCTGACAAACTGAACACTACAATGGCAATCCACCTCTGGGAACCCATAACCTGCCATGACCCATACCTCGGAGGTTGAACCGACCGGTATGGGTTATAACAGGTTCGACTGTACGAGTCTTCCTTCCAACGCTCCTCGGTACCATAAACAATCGAACCAATATAGAGTTACAAATGAGGAATGCGCTGAACTGCGACACGCTTGTCAACTGTCCCTCATGGTCGCCAAAGCGTGGAACATCTTAATCGCGATCCAGGGTCACGGAACCGCGCGCGCGGCTCGGGAGGAAGGTATCGATGAGTCTAGAAAGACCCGAATCCGCGAAGTCCGTCCGTGAGAACCTGACGAAGCCTTCCTCGGTCAATATCGTCCCTTCCTTGATGAAGGAGCGCTTTTTGAGGCATTGAGGAGGAACATCTGAAATACTTCATGAGTGGTAACTCAAGAGGCAAATTATACACAGTCAAAACGTACGAGAGGTTCGGACGGAAAGGAGACCGAGCTTGTCGCAAGCTCGCATGCTGCTGCGAATGAAACGCGCAACGTCGCGGGTCATTCCAACATCCTCGCATTCCGTTAAGCAAACAGAGACAACGAGGGTGTGCACATTCGACCATTGATCTGAGGAGAACGTCCGGTCGAGCATCGCCCAGTTGTGATGCAAAAGCGCGGAGATGTCTGCAGCTGGAAGCTGAAGCTCGATAACAAGCATTTGTAGCGAGTGTGCCGTGTACCGCTCGTCAGTCCGCTCTGTGTTCCAGCGTATGGTGAACATGTGGGTGATCTGGTGAATCGGATCGTACGCGTGGCTGCCCGGAACAGCCTTGAGGCCCTTGATGCGGTCCTCAGTCTCTGTGTCGGCCGTATAGCTGGTAGAAAATTTGATGTAGGCAAGCCTTGGAAGTTCTCTGACGGCACGCTGAGTCCGGCGCCAACTGGCTGTCGACACTGAGATACGATCATGATGTGCATTAGAAAATGGAAACAATTGCGCAAAAACTCGAAAACGCTACCTGTGCCCCCGTCCACGGCGGTTATATGCAATCCCCGTATTTGAATTCTCTCCAAATACGGCATTTCCAGAAGCTCGTCGGCCAAATCGTCGATGTCGCGCGCGTGTCGCGCGGGCGAAAGATTGTCGACGGAGATACACTTCACGCGCGTGTAATCCGCGGAGAACCAGCGCAACATGAGCGGGAGAGTTGCCAAGTCCACAGTCAGGCGACATGCTGCGAAGGGAGGGCGAGGAAGGACCTGCGGCGTCGCGAGCCAGACCTCGCGCACTGCGGACCGCATAACGCCGTCCCATTCGAAGGTCAGCGACCGCACGCTTGAGAATGCCGAAATGCAAGTCGCCATATCCGAGGGCTCCGCGAACGTCCCGTGGAGATCAAGAGTTACGACGTTGGGGAAGTGCAAGGCCAGCGCCTGCAGCAAAGACCCCATATTTTGTTGCGATGCCACATACACCTGCAGATGCTCTATTTTGAGATGGGCAGCCATCTGAAGTCCGAGCCAGGTTGATACGTAGTCAGACCACGAGCCTTCGTCGTCGTGCCAGAAGCATGCGATCCGTAGTCGCCGGATGTACGATGTCCGAGGGTCCGCAGAATCGACGAATGGCACAAAGTTACGCATGCGCGTGGTGATATATGGCGTGCGCCTCTTTATATAATCAAAGTCACCGACTATGTCATCGATAACTTGAATGGTGTGGTAAAGCCACAGCTGCGAGCGGACATGCCAAGCCTTCGAGACGAGCGCGCAGTGCCGTATAGTCCGAACATCGTCCCTTAAGAAGTCAACGACAGCCTCGTAGAGCTCGGTCGGGAGGCGCGCAACTTGCATGTCCAGTGTGGAAGTGCGCGGAGGGTTGAAAGGACAAGAAGCGCCCCGGAGTTTGAATGCGTATTAACGCCGACTTGTAATCGGAGATTGCGGGGCCAACTGGATCAATGAAGCAATATGTGAACGGACTCTACACGGAGGACAAATTTCCATTGGGAGAAGGCCAAAAACACAGAGCACGATGCCAGGACGTCGATGATCATTTGCTACTAAAGCCACAACACAAAGATAAATGTAGTAGAACACGGCATGGCAGCCTTCCGCTCGTCTAGTTGTGAGCAGAGCCATTGGCATGGTCTTTCGCCCTTTTTAGCGGGGCGTCGCGACGCACGGGAGGTGCTGGCGGCTCGGCCCTCGCGTAGATATCATATGTGCCCTTGTAACCCGCCATACGACCAATCCAGCGGCCTAATCTTTCGTCAGTATCAATCTTCAGAGACCCTGGACAGCTGACCGAAGAACCACACGAGGAATCTCCCAACCCACTTCGGCTTGGTGCCCGGCACGCCGTCCGCCTGGTCCCAGAACACCATCAGCTGCAGGAAGCTTAGTCCCTTGCCGTGTTCGTATGCCGAGTCGAAGTAGCCGTAGAGACTGTGGATCCAGTCCTCGTCCAGCCTACCAGAGGTTCAGTTCACATGCCATCAAATGAGAAACTGTACGCTCACCCAACACCAGGGCGCAGCGTAATGTCAATCATCAGGTCATCGGGGTGGCGCGGGTCCGCCCAGAACTGTCACTCCGTGAGACTGCTGAAAGAGAGACGATTCACTGCAAGACTTACAGTGTGAATGTGTCCGGGATGCAGCGTGATCGTCTGCCCCTTGTCCGCGTAGTGCTCCACATCATCAACGAGGTACCCCAGCCTGCCCTCGAGCACCGTGAACTCCTCTGCTTGCCTCCGATGCCAGCTGTTTGCGTCGTCAGTCGAGCTCCAAAGACAAATGATGAGAAAACGCACTGCAACGGAGGGCTCGACTGCGATGCGCGCCCCTTGCCCGTGAAGGGGTTGCTCACGGAGTAGATCTGCCGTGGGCGTCAGAAGGCCGCCGAGAATCTCATTGGTACACGTACGCAGCGTACGACGAACTCCTCCGGCGTCATCTTGAGCGTCTTGTGACGACGCCCGCCCGCGAAGCCCATCCGCCAACCGTTCTCGTCGAACTTCGGCGGGACAAGGGGGACCTATTCCGCATATGAGATCTAGTCTTGCGACTCGAGGAATGCGACGACGCACCTTGGGGAAGAAGAAGTTCTGCAGGAACGAGATGAGGCCCATGAGGATCGAGGATGGCGCAGGATGCTGGGTTGTCCAGAGGGGCGGCAACATCGACGTATATATAAGCGCAGGTCATCTGCAAAACCGCGAATGGCGTGACGCTGGGATTATCGGAGGATGCTAACACAAGTGTGTGAGAGCGCGCGAAGCCGATGGCCGGAGAAGGAAAGTGCGCGCACAACGGTGACAGTGACGTGCACCGCTCCGGCGCGTCAATGCGACAACGGAAATAGGGAGACCAATGGGGTGTTGACACTACCAGGCGTCTATAGTCTCATCCTGTAAGCCAATGAAGGTCGTACATTCCCGTATTTCAATGAATCCTCAACTTGAAGTAGCAACGCTCGCCATCGCTTCGTTCAAGAAGCGAGTTCAACTGACGCTCTGAAAGTGCAGCTTGATAAGCGCGGTGAGATGGCCGCCCGTGCAAAGCTGTACAATGTTGCGACGTGACAGTCGCTCTGGGCGTTTAGGCGCCAGTCACTGTGGGAGCCCGTGGGAGATAGGATACCGCAAGAAGGATGTGGTGCCGTCTCCAGCGCTTTTATCGACGCGAATCGTCTTCCTGGCCAACGGTCGAGCCGCTTGCGACGGCTGACATGGATGTCGCGCTACATAAGCTGCTTACGCTGGCGGTATGCGTTGGTTCGTGAGTGTCGATGATTCAGACTGTACGGCGGTGGAAGACGAAGCGAACCAATTGAGTGGGTACATGAGGCTGACAGTACAAATCGCAGAGACACATTCTATCGGCTACCCCAGGTACATTTCGCTCACATGAAAGGGCATACCCATACACCAGGAGATTCCAATATGAGAGCTTGTAGACAAGATACATGATTGAAAGCCAAGCTACAAGGATGCCCAGAGGAATCCGGAAATTCGAGGAGCTGAAACGTTCAGCAGGCAAATGCAAGTCTGTCAGACGCGAGGCGAGCCCGAAGCTGTTCGGCGGAACTCCGGTAAGTCCGCGTCTGCTTCAATCGCTTACCTGGTGATCGGATTCTCGAGCGAGCCCGAGAAGGCTGGGCCTGGTGAGCATGAGAAGCAGCACGTTCGCAAGACCCCCAAGGTAGTACAAGCTTACGCAGAGGAAGTACCAAGGCGGCGCAATTCCTCCTTTCCCCGCGAAGTTGTCCGCCCAGCGCATGGCGGAGAAAGGGACGATCAGGACAATATAGACCGCAGGGTACCTAGTCAAGCATATTCATCATGTGCGTTCCAATAGGGGACTGAGACGGACAACAACATCTTTCGACTATGCTTTGAGTTGCAGAACTTGCTGTCGGCCGGATGTCCGAAGCATGACGCAGGGAAACCCAAGGTCTGATAGGACACCCAAGTTGCCGCGGGTATAGAGGAAGAGAGGAACGCAGAGCACAACGGAGATCCCCACGCAGAGCCAGTGCCATAGATAGCCAACTGTAATGCGTTCTGCGGCGTAGTAGTTGGAGATCCAACACCAGTACGGCGTCGAAGTGAAGAGCGGGAGGTTAGGCTTCTCAGCAATCTTGGCCGCGCCGAGAAAGGCGGCGCGATATAGTATCCATGTGAAGACCGTGACTACTATCAGGATAGCTAGGCCTGGCGGCGGTTTCCAGCTGAGGGCCAAGATGAGGAAGGTGTGCACTGTAATGGCCTAGAAGAAAAACGTGAGTACAGATTTTACGCAGAACTATTAGCTTACCAGTGTGACCATCGATGTGCCCGGGTACGCCAAGAGCTTCATCACAGCTGCGACGCTTCAGGGCACGAAATGACAACTCCTGAAGCTTCAAGACAAACCCTGCGCACTGCAGACTCAGCCACAAGACGTGATGCCAACGCGTACCCGGTGGAAGGTCATCACTTCGGGTATGGCTTGCATAGCATCCGCGATCAAAATAAACCATGGAGAGTCGTCAGACGGGTGCAGGTGTCACGGAGGATGTTCTTTATAAGGTACGTACTGGTGTTTGCAACTGTCAGTGACGCTGCAATCGTCCCTATGGATCTTCAGGGGGTTTCGAAAGCTTGTGGCCGCCGTAAGTTCACACAAGACGACCACGACGTCCGGCGCCCAGAGTCTTGAACGCCCCGGTGTTTCAGTAGCTGTCTCAGTGCCTGCCAGGGTGTTACAGCAACGCCCGAGAAGGGCGGATGGGTCGAGTACACGCCAAGCCAGAAGCACAAGCGAGATGCAGAGCCAGTTGGTCATAAGCGTGAATTCAAACAGTGACCAGAGATGCAAGCAGTGACCAGGGATGAAGCAGCGAGCCACAGGAAAAGTCCGCTCGATGCCAATGCCCGCTCTATTTGGGCCGCACAGAAAAAACATTCGGTGTCCCGAGTGGAGATATTGGAAGCCCCCCAAGTCAATACAGCACCAGAAGAGTGTACAAAGCCCTCATCGTGCGCGGAGTGGGCGACTGAGGAGGACGAGGACAAGACGCGCAGCGGCAAAGTCCGAGCAAACTTGCCTTCCTCCCGCTGCCATGCCCAAGCTCGATATCAACAAAGCTGGCTGGGAACAAAGTGATTTCCCCATTCTATGCGAAACATGTAAGCCGACCAGTTGCGCGCAGCCAGTTCTGACGTTCTGACAATAAAATCCAAGGCCTGGGCGATAACCCATACATCCGTATGGTGCGCCCAGCTCATTTCGCGTGTAGATTGCCAGCATACTAACGGCAAGCCTACGTGTAGACGAAGCAAGAATTCGGCAAGGCCTGCGGCACGTGCGCGCGCCCGTACACCGTCTTCCGCTGGAACCCCGGCGCGCAGTCCGGCTCGCGCGCCAAGTCGACGGTCGTGTGCCAGACGTGCGCGAAGGTCAAGAATATCTGCCAGACGTGCCTGCTGGACCTCGAGTACGGCCTGCCCGTGCAAGTGCGCGATACGGCGCTTGGTTTGCAGCGCAGCGCGCCGACGAGCGATATTAATCGCGAGTATTACGCGCAAAACCACGATGGAAAGGTTTGTCGCGCTCTTCTTGCAAAATTTTAGAATTGAATAGCTCATGGATGCTATAGGATCAAGGGCTGGAAGGTAGCCGCAAAGCCACGAGCGCGGGGAAGGAGATGCTCAAGCAGCTCGCGCGCACCGACCCGTATTACAAGCGCAACCGCCCGCAGATTTGCTCATTCTTTGTCAAAGGCAACTGCACGCGCGGAAATGAGTGCCCATATCGGTATGTCCGACTATGACCTCGCTTTTTATCTTCTCACATTTTGCTTTTTGGAGGCACGAAATGCCGACAGAAGGCCCGCTCGCGAAACAGAGCATCCAAGACCGGTTCCACGGCAAGAACGACCCCGTCGCGCATAAGATTCTTGCACGGCACGCGGAGAGCCAGGGCCTGAAGCCGCCGGAGGATGCGTCTATAGTACGCACCACCACCTCCACACTCCTTTCGTTGAGTCTGCTAACCCCGTTACAGACATCGCTCTTCCTGTCGTCGCTCCCTGCAAGCGCAACAGAGGTGTCTATACGCACCCTCGCAAACTCCACGCTGCCCTTCCTCGAGCCAGATGCCATCCGGTCTGTCGTGCACGTCGCGAAAACGCGGTACATTTTTACCTGTTGCAAGTCTTGTTTACCCATCTCTGACACTGTATCTACTGTAGGTGTGCATTCGTAAACTTCACCTCGCGCACAGCAGCCGAACGCGCCGCCGAAGCATGGGCGAACGGCCTGGACATGGACGGCGAGCATGTAGGCGTGCGGTGGGGCAAGGCGAAAAAGACACAGCCTCCTGCTCCGGCTGCTCCAGCTGCTGCTGTCGAAGCATAGAATTTGTATTATTGTACATGACGATGTAGCTGTATGATCGAACGTCGAACGTTGAACCCTTGACGCACACGCGCCTTCAATTGCACGGGCATTGGATTGACTTCATTGCTTGCTTTCACCACTATGTAATAGTCGGGCTCTATGGATATGCAGGTTTGATACAGTATGATGCAGGCGGGCACACAGGGCAAAGTTAAGGCGCACAAAGGGCAGAGTTACGGCGCGCAGGGCAAGGTTATGGCGCACAGGGCGATATGGGCAGAGTTACGGGGCACGGGGCAGGCGGTCGATGACGCCGCCCGTGTAGTCGAAGATGGTCCACAGCAGGCCGTGCGTGGTGACGCTGCGCAGCGCGCTGACGCTCAGCCCGCGGTACAGGCGGCCCATGCCATGAACGAACGAGCGCGGGTTGTTCGGGTCGGGGCCTGCAGGCGGGGTCAACCAAAGAGCGCGGCGGAGGAAGCGAACGACGCACCCCGGATGAGGCGCGTGAAGGTCTCGATGATCCCGCGTTTGCGCTGTCCGCTCAGCGCGCGCTGCTGCACTTTCGTCTTGACGCTAGCAAAGGCCAGAACAGTCAGAATGCGCGAGACAAGTGAAATGAAATGGGATGTGAGTCGTACACGTCCAGCGGGTAAATCAGCGCCCAGCTTGTCACGCCGGCGAACGAGCCGCAGGCGAAGGGCACGAGACTGGGTGGGAGCGGGAGCCACGCGGGCGTCGGGCCCTGCTCGCCGCTCGCCGTGCGGCCGAGGATGAAGCGCAGACTGTCGTACTCCCAGAAGTACAGCGCCGTGCCCGATGTATCTCGTACTAAGCAGCGCATCAGCAAGTGAGAGAAAATGCCTAAGGGTAGAGAATGCGAATGCGCACAGAAATGCAGGGGAAAGCCGGAGTACAGCCCGCGCACGCCGGCGACTTTGACGATGTCCATGACCGCCTGCCAGTTCGACGGCGGTTTCTCGAGGTGCAGGCCTTTGGCCTCCGCGATGGAGTATTCCAGCTGTCGGCGCACTTTGACGAGTTCGAATGCTATAGACCGCGTCAGGAGTTTAGCGGGGAATGGAGATGGAGAAGCATGTGAACGCACGGGCAGAACCAAAACAGATGAGCGCGCCGGCAGTCGCGCCTCCGAGGCCGCCAGACGCGCCGACATGGAGTATCCGCGGGCGGTCGAACCAGTGGTGCGCGTGCAGCAGCTCCTTGGTGTTGTTGTATATGCTGAACGAGGTCGCGCGGACGACGGAGATGGTGAAGAGCGGGACCCAGAGTCCGCGAAAAAAGCCTGCGATGCCTTCTTCACGGAGCACGGTCGCCGCCATCTAAGTAGCATTAGCGCGGTGGCTGATGTATATGATATTGAGGACGGTGAATGTACCCGGGGGACTGTCACGGGCATACGGCTCGCTTGCAACCTGCTCTTCAGCGAGTCGAGCTGCCGTTGCAATTAGAGAAAGACTCGAATCAGAGAAACTGATGGTCTATGCATACAGGATAACCTAGTAAATTTCATAATAAGCTTGCAGAACGCGAGTCTGGAGCTGGAAACGCACCCGCGAGAGTCGAAAGCAGGCTGGCCGTCGTCGCGCATACCACCGGTTTATTCTCTAGCAGCATCCAAGAAAACGCGTTTCAAAGCACTTCCTATGAGTTCAAAGCCCATACGCACGCCTTATACGCTCCGCCAGCTCTAGGCTGATGAAGCGGTGGCCATTACTGCCAGACACAACGTCATTGAGACTCCAGCAGCATTTAATACAGCATTATAGACGTACCTTGGACCATCCATTCAAACCGGCGTTTTCGCGCCGTTATTTTGAGATATGCGTTGTGAGCCGTATGAGTCGTGCAACCGCGCTTTCACTTTGGAACGTATGCGCGAGATGAAAAGGGGCGGGACGGCTCTTCCCGAGAGCGCGCGCCACCTTGAATTGGAAGCAAAGATGCGGCGGTCACATGAGGCTGGGGAAATGCTGCTTCTCAGACTGCCATTGACCCACCCATTGAACGTTGAACTCCTGTGGGAAATCTCAATATGAGGAATTTACAGTATAGGAGCTTTCGCGATGAGGACTTTTCGACATTACTTTACGCAAGGCTTTCCCGTTGGAGTGCAATTTATCGCGGTGGGAGGATGAGAAGAAGTATCACATGATGGGTGTTATTGACCGTGCTCTGGATGACCATGGCTTTGGGAGCGTGGAATGGGCGATGAACACCGTTTTCATTCTGTATTGTCAATGCTACCATTATGTAAGCTTTCCGGATGCACTTTTCCAATCGCAAACTTAAAGAAAATCTGGATTGCGTTTCAATAAAGTCATTGCAGTATAATTCAGAATGATTTCAGTTTTCCACTTTGGCTTGAGTTGTTCTCGGTCCGCGCCTCCGCATTTTGCCGATCCTGCTCTCTGACTTGCGCGTTCACGACTCCGGAGATTACAACCGTCTTCACCTCTGATTTGCAACACCCATGGTGCGTATGGGCCTTCCAACACGACCAGACGCGTACTGAACCGTCTGCGCCAGTTCGGAGGCCAGTATAACCAGAATGGGCCAGGTGGCGGCCCAGGCGGCCTCTTTGCCCAGCTAGCAGCGTACGTGTCCAATTGACACCTCCAAATATCCACTGACGTGATCTTGCTATGAACACGCCTGCTCATCTGCTCTTGAATGTTTCGATATTTGTGGCGAATTTGCCTGCGGGGACGCGTCACCATCCTACAGCGGGCTCGGTGGCGGCCTCGGCGGCGGCTACGGTCGGGGCGCACCCCCGAGAGCATACGATGAATATTTCAAGGCATACAGCATGGCCATGCTCCATCGCGAGCGCGCCAATGTGTCGTATGGCGGCAAGAGTGCGTTCGCTCGTTCGTATCTTGACACGTCAAACTAACAACAGTGACAATAGTAATTCTTCCGCCTTCTGCACTTGCTCAACTCAGTAAGTGTTCCAGCCGTCGCATTGCATTAGTATCACCGCGCATGCTATTCATCCCTCAGCTCAACTCGAAATTGAATCACCATGGTTATTCTCCCTCAAGAACCCCGCCAATCCCGCGGCATCCACTCATGCTGGTGTCCTGGAGTTCATTGCCGAGGAGGGCGTGGTGCATTTGCCTTACTGGGTACGTTCAGATGCATGGCCCTCTGAAACTAACGTCTGACTGGCATGTAGATGATGAAGACTTTGCGTCTTGAGGAGGGCGATCCCATCCGCATCACTGGCGCGACCCTCCCGAAGGGTAAACGCGTCAAACTGCAACCTCAGACGGTGGACTTCCTCGAGTTGGCGGATCCCAAAGCAGTGTAAGTCTTTGCGCATCTCGTCAGAACGCAGGCCGTAGCAAATGCAACTCTCTCTACGGAAACCGTAGTTCGGTTCGGTGCATTGCACTGTAGCTTGCTTGCGCAGCAAAGTACATGCTGTTGCGGTTTGCGTGGCCGTCTCGACAGCTGTAGCTTTCGACAGGGTGCACTTTGGGGTCGCAATTCTGTGCCTCTCGGTGTTCCACTGCCATTGCAAGCTGTGGAATCCTTGAAATAACCTTATTCGTTCGGTTTGCGACTCTTCTCGCACATGGCTAACGCTTCTTCGCACAGTCTGGAACAGGCACTGCGCAACTTCAGCACGTTGACGCAAGGCGACATCATCGAGATCAACCATAACTCCATTACCTTCCCCATCCTCATCATGGAGATTCTGCCGCCAGGACCCGGCATTGCAATCGTCGACACTGATCTCGAGGTTCGTTATGTTCGTCCAGGTGGAAGGTGGTCGCTCACGCGTCACTTTCCTAACTCAGGTCGACTTCGCCGCGCCGAAAGGCTACGTTGAACCTGTGCGCCCCGCGCCGGCGCCTGTGCCTACGATGGCGTCCAAGCTCAAGATCGACCTAAACGCCTCGACACCGGGGTCCTCTCGTCCGGGTTCTGCTCTCGGCGGTGCCGCCCCCGGCGCTGGCGCGGCCACAGGCTGGGAACATTTCAAGGGCCGTGGCGAGACGCTGGCCGGGCGTAAGACGAAGGGCAAGGGCGTCAGTGTCAAGAAGGCTGAGGAGGTCGCCGAGGGGAGCAAGATCAACCGCACGGAGTGCGTTCCTTTCTTCGCGTTTCATTTGTGCTCGCTGCTGAGCTCTGCTTCAGCAAGCACCGCATCGTCCACACCGACGACCTCGACCGGCCGACCAGCGCGCCGGCCCCGCTCAATCTGCCTTTCGGCCAGCTGTTCTTCGGGTACAACTACGTGCCGTACAAGCCTCCCGCGACGCCCAACGCGACGGCCGGCTCGTCCTCCTCGCCAAGCGGTCCATCTGTAAGTTGTGAAACATGTAGCGTTCGCTTTGGTCTCCTCAATGTTCGCAGAGCCCGTCCTTCGGGGGACAAGGCAACACTCTGTCGGGCCGCGCGCCGGCTGGCTCCGCCGCCAAGGGCAAGGGAAAGGAGAAGGAGAAGGAGAAGGCGGCTGAGAAGCCCGCTGGCAACTCGGAGCACGGCTGGG
This sequence comes from Auricularia auricula-judae, assembly GCA_002092955.1. Taxonomy (NCBI): domain Eukaryota; kingdom Fungi; phylum Basidiomycota; class Agaricomycetes; order Auriculariales; family Auriculariaceae; genus Auricularia; species Auricularia auricula-judae. Next base: position 157,863 of record NCVV01000011.1, read on the forward strand.
GCTCGGGCGGCCAGACGCTCAGCGGGCTCAGCGCCGGCGCCGCGGCGCTCGCACCCAAGCTGCGCAGCGCGTCGGGCAACAAGCAGGCGCAGCCGCCGCCCCCGCGCGCCAAGAGTCCCGAGATCGACTGGGACTATTACGACGACAGTATGGACCAGGATGACGATGATGCCATCGAGATTGATAGCGACTGACTTGCTGTCGTCGGGGCAAGAGCGAGAGAGATATTAGCATGGTAGACTCAGAATGGCGATGGCGATGCATTGTACAATTTGATCTGAACGGAATGCGAACCTTTACTGTCGTGAGCCATAACGCGACAGTCGTGCCAGTGTTTAAGTTCAAAACCCCGACGGCATCCGGTTTGACTCTCACTTCATCGTATCTACGCTCACGAGCATGCTACCCTGCGATTTCTGGCAAACTGCTGAAGAGTTAGTTGACGGCTGTCGCGGGGCTCATCTATTCTGGTTGAAGATGCCCTTCGAGGCCATCGAGTCCTTGGCGGCTCAAAAACGTTCTCCGCCTGTGAGCTGCCATGCGAATCGAAACAAATACGCTGCCGGAATATCTTCAATTGCTGTTGGTTGGTGCGTACGTGTTGCCGTGTCACGAACTGCTGCGTCTAACTTCATATTGATTCGTGACGGTGAGGTGCCGCGTCTCACGACCGATCACTGCGAGCAAGGCAACTCTACAACAGGTTCGACTGCCATGAAGATTCGCTGCGAGGTTGCAACGTTGCGCCTTCTGAAGAAAGAACCCTCCATCCCCGTGCCGACCGTGTTATCGGGAAGGTGATGGAGTTGTGGTTAATCTCGACGAGGTTGCTTTGCGCCAAAGTTCTGAAGTTGACAGTGCGGCTCGCCGCTCGGAGTAAAACAGTCACAAGAATATTTTGAGCATATTGCTTTGAAATCAAACAGTATCGTCGGCTCGAGAAAATCTACTGTCTTTGGTAACAGTGCGACATACTTGCCTCCGAGAGGTCTTGCCAGTACCAACGCAGTGTCACAGCCATCATCGCGGAATCAAAGCGAAATTCCCGATGACGGAGTTACAAACAGGCGGCTCTTTTCTTGCGCTCTCATGAGGCTACCAAGCGACTCCTGGAAGACGCCAGCAGAATTGGCCGGACACTGGTCTGCGCCGCACAACGCCTGGTCTAAAGTCCCATTCGATGTGATCGAAAATCTGGCCACCAGTCTGCGTTCACCACCTGTCGGTTGCCGCGCAAATCGCTCGAAATACGCAGTGGGAGGGAACGCTATTGTCATTGGTAAGCCTTGTATTCCTGTAATTTTGGATATGCATTCAACATCTGCCTGGCTCATAGAGCTTGTATTCGATGACAAGGAAGTCTGGATCGCCAAACTCTGGACGTATCACTACGAACCATTCGCATCGCCAGCGGATGCCATCGATCGAAAGGTCCGCTGCGAGGTGGCTACGTTGAAGGTCGTGAAGGAGCGCACGTCAATCCCTGTCCCGACGCCGTTTGGGTTTTCAGCGACAGCCGACAATCCCGTCGGGTGGCCATATATCTTTATGTCTGCTCTCATCGGCCACGATCCAAACGCTATCGGTGTTCCTGCGTGGGTTTCAGACGATCTAATGACGCCAGAGAGACAACGCCTGCTCGACACCTACTGCCTTTCCCTCGCCAGGGTCCATGCAGAGTTAAAGAAGGTTTCGGCGGATCGCATCGGCAGCTTCTACGTCGACGACCAGGATTCCCCTGCTTACATCGGTCCTGATGCCGAGAGTGGCATCGGTCCCTGCACTACGCCAGGCGAATTCTATGCTGCATATGGTGAATTCATGCAGAAGGACGCGCTTCGATCTGAGCCTGTCGAGAATCACAAAGATCGCCTCTTTGGTGTTTCAAGGTTGATGCGGTTGATGCTCTCCGCAGCCTCATTCCAGGCGAAGCACTCTCCGGGAAGATATTTTTTGACTCATCACGACCTGCATACCAATAACATTCTTGTTTCCGAGGTTTGAAACGTCCACCATAGTCTTAATCTGATTAGATAGCTAATTCATCTTTACAGACTGGCGAGATTGTCGGCATACTCGACTGGGACAGCGCCAACTGCGTTCCCGAAGAACATTTTGCCTCGCAGGCCATCGGATTCTACAAGGAGATGGCTGGGAATAACGAGAAGCAATTAGCCTTGTTCCATGCGTACAATCGTGCTTTGCGCGAGGCCGAACCTGGCACCTTGCCGCTACCGTCTGGTCGTTCTCTCGCGGACTTGCACCAATCAACCGTAACGCAGATGCTTCTTAGGATTGACATAAGCCTCGGCGCAGACCCATTTTTCTATAGTGACCACCGGTTCTGGGGGATCTTTTGCGTGCATCTGCTTGGAACTGCGGAGTGGCAGAAGGTCAAAGAATTGCCGACCTTTCCAGCTGTTCTCAAATGTCAGAGAATTCTACAGTGTGTGTGTTCGGGCTCGTGGATTCGTGCTCCAACGAGATGCTCCACTTCACCATACAGATTTTACTCCCGAAGACGGCCTATGCTCTCTAAGTCCGTCCCGCGCGCAACTTCCAGTCATAATATGGCGGCACTGCGAGCGCCCGTGGAGCGCAAATCCACCAGCCCGAACACACACAGCTGTGGAATTCTCTCACATTTGCGAACAGCTGTCAAGACTGGCTCTCGTCGTTGACCCAGCAGCCGTGAGTGGCGCCGCGACCTGTGGCGTTCAGGTGTGCACTCAAATCACGTAGCCGTCTGTATTGACGAGGGCTAACATTTGTTCCAGCATTTTCCATTGTCGTTCGTGCGAGCAGCTTCCCTACGTTCGTATCAGGTCGAGTCGCCCTCCATCACGAAATTGGGAAAAACTCGAAAGTCATCAGCCGTGGCGATAAGATCCCACATCGCCGACAAGCTCTCGTATCACCGACCAGTGATCCCAACGCTGGTCGGTCCAGTGGTCGGCAGGGTCGTGGACTCATTTGGCTGACTACTTAAGTCCCGTAAGCCTGACGATGCGCTCGTCGGAATGCCGTCAGAACGGTTCTGCTCTTGCCTGTGAACCGCTGTTTGTGTCGGACGGTTATCGGACACGGGAGGACGCCCAAGCTCAACATCTATATGGACCCCCACGACATGCTCTCTCGTGGAATTCTGAGAATCGTCTCAGATTCCACGGAGGTTAGCATTGTTGCACCTTCGTAGAGCACACATTCATTCTTGCTTTTTACCGTTACCTTCCCCATGCTGTACGAGTCGTTGTCGTTGATTCCCCGAAACTGATATTGCTACGAGTTCATGATTTCTACTCGTATGTGAGATTTTTTATAGTCATGCGGAAGAGAGATAGCTCCTCAGAAGGAACGAATCCAGCACCGAACGGACGGCGAAGGAGGTCCGCCGGCGGATCCGTCACCTGTGTTCAGGCTCATGTGCCACTCCAATGCCGCTCTCCAATGAAAGCACATCCTACCCTGAATAACTCCTTTATTGGTTCTCTCCTGGGGAGTCCCTTTCTCTCCAGGCCCACCATGCTAATACGGTGGAACGCCCGCGCCACTCCAGTAGACTTTGGGCATTAGGACGGCGGCGCTCCAAGCCTGGAAATCCGGTCTGAGATCTAGATGAGCTGTGCCTGAAATTCTCTTCGGCCTAACAGGAGCCCATCTTGCGCCGCCGATAGGAAAACCAGCTTCCCAAATAGAAGATATACCTTTCCTAGCCTCCGAAGGCGTTTCTCGCTGCGGGAGCCTCGTCAAACACGCGAGAGAGGCGCGGCCGCACGTGCCCGACGCGTGTTGTCGGTGATCACGAGACTACCGGTTGGCCCGAGCCGAGGGTCGCGGTCATCCCCATTCGTCGACTCAGCGCACAGTCCGGCCCAGCCCCGAGCGCCACTTGCACCTCGAGCTCCTCCGACCTCGCTTTTATGCTCCGCTTCTTGCCCTCCTGCTGCCTGCTGCCTGTCTGCTGAATATCCCCATACACGAAACGACACCACGACTTGGCACGAAATTACACTATCGACAGTGGCTCGCATGTACCGCGCCGTCGCCGCCGTACTGGCCCTGGCCGCGCTCGCAAACGCGTTTTCTAACTCGCGGTTCGACAATGTCGTTGCGTGCGTCCAAACCGAGCCTGCGATGCTATAGACACCGAACTGAGCTTGTGCCGCAGCTACTGGGGTCAGAACTCGTGCGTGAGCTCATTTAGAACCATGCTTTCGGCTGAACTGGTGCCTGGAGGAACGGCGCGTTACACCCAGGTGATACGTCTGCGTACCAGGTGCGTCTCGAACTTGCACGCCGTGCGCACGTGACCAACGCAAAAACGCCCGCAATTTGAAGCAACGACTCGGCTTCTACTGCGGCGACGACAGCCCCGTCGATGTCTTTCCACTTGCTTTTCTCAACACTTTCTTCGCCCAAGGCGGTCTGCCCGGTTTGGATCTTGCCAATGCATGTGCTCAGCGTTCCCTACCAGTTCGGTGGCTCACAACGCTCTAGATTTGCTCCACGTCAAACCACGCGCCATTTCCCGGCACGTCACTGCCAGACTGCTCCTTCCTGGCAGACGATATCAAGCAATGTCAGGCCAAGGGCAAAATCATCACGCTCAGTCTCGGTGCGTCAATATCTTTTTCCGAGCTCACGACTGAGACGAATATACGATTCACAGGCGGCGCGACGGCTAGCACGTCGTTCAAGTCTGACCAAGACGGCGCAGACTTTGGGCAGTTGCTGTGGGACTTGTTCCTCGGCGGTTCTAGCAAAACACGGCCTTTTGGAGAAGCCATTCTCGACGGGTGCGTATCACTGTACCCTCAAGCTGAAGATCTGACATGGGGATAGGCTTGACATGGACATTGAGGGCGGCGACAAGACGGGCCACATTGCTATGCTCAACAAGGTACGCGAGCTGGCGAAAGGCTCGTCAAAACAGTGCGTTCATGATATTCTCGATGCTCCTTTTCACTCATGTGCGGCTCTACAGATATTATATTACGGCTGCACCGCAAGTAGGCATATCCCGGCGTTCGTGGAATACGCAAGGCTAATGACTGCCGCAGTGCCCATACCCCGACATGAACCTGCAAAGCACGTTGAACCAAGCGGTGTTCGACGCGGTCTACGTGCAATTCTGTGCGTGCCGCCTCATACGCTCCAATTGTATTCGCTGATGGTTGTGGAAGACAACAACTACTGTTCGTTACCGAAGTACAACAGCACGGCGTTCAACTTCGGTGTCTGGGACGTATGGGGCAAGACCATCTCGCCCAACAAGGACATCAAGGTGTACATCGGCGCACCCGGTTCGCAGGGTAGCGCTGGGTCGGGTTACGTGGACATCGACACGCTCAAGACGATTGCGGCCACCACACGCAAAGCCTTCCCGAGCTTCGGCGGGGTCATGTGTGAGTTGGCGGCTGCTCAACGATGCATATTGTAGTTGGCTGATGCGCGCGAAGTTTGGGACATGAGCTCATCCTATGGTGCGTGTGGACGTGCTAGCGATGGCAGCGGTGCTGAAAAGGGCGTAGCGAACGGACGCATGGACAAGCAGATCAAGCAGGCGCTTGTCGCTAACGGCGGCACGGGGTTCTCCTTCCCGTCGTGCAACGCGCCGGAGTACCAGAAGGGCCAGAGCTATGATCAGGGCAAGCAGGTCACTTACCAGGGGTGCGTGCTTGTCGTCGTTGGTGCTTTATGTTCTGACGCACTGTGCAGGTACATCTGGGAGGTACGCGTTTACCGCACAGGACTCCTTACCGCGCCCGAATTAACATGACGTGCCATAAAGGCAAACTACTGGGCTTCGTCGACGCCTTCGATTGATGGTGCTGGAGAATGGACGCCAGGTGCGCGGTGGTGCAAATCGCGTTCTTTTCGAGACTGACAGCGGCGTGTAGTCAGCGCGTGCGGGGGCGCAAGCACGGGCGGCGGCTCCCCATCCCCAAGCGTGAGTACCCCGGCGGGCGGGGCAGAGACACCGCGTCCGCAGCCGTCGTCGAGTACCGCGCCCGCGCCCAACCCCTCGCGTCCGCCACACGATGCTGAACCGACTCCCCAGCCGTCCGACCCGGCGTGCAAGAACTGCTCGCCGGTGCCGCCCATCAACCCCGGGCTGGCGCCACAGAAGCCGCTGAAGGCGCGCTGTGTGGTGCGCCCGCGCAAGCGGAACACGACTGCTCAGGAGCTCTGAGCGGAAGGCGGCGTTGCGGTTCTGGACCTGATCGGGCAACCTGGGCCCTGCGAGCGTCTCCGCCTTCCACTGCCGCCGTGGTGGCCTTGCTGTTGTGTGCACGCACCGCCATGTTGGCATGACCGACACTCTAGTGGGAGAGGGCGCTCCAGTCATGCCTGTCTGCTTTGATGCAACTGCTGTATCTATGTACGGATGTGGGAAGTTATTTCATGTGTTATATACGTCGCAGGCAGCAGGCACGTAGGTTTGCAGAATAGATTTGAGATACTGAGACTCTGGACGTTCTGAAGACTGAAATTGTGAAGAAATCGGGATGGGCGCTCCGGCGGATAGCGTTCCCTTGAGGCGGGGTAAGAAATTGCGCCCTTTCTCGACGTTCCCGGATCCTCCGCTCTCGCTCGCCGTGGCCGCGCAGCGTACTCGACAATGGCGAGCCAGAACCCAGTCTCGTCGTCGATAGTCGGCGTACACTACCGTGTGGGCCGCAAAATCGGCGAGGGCTCGTTCGGGATGATATATGAAGGCAAGTAATGCAGTTGAACGCTGCCAGCGGTGGAGCCCTGACAGCTTGGCTTAGGTGTCAACTTGACCAACAACCAGACAGTGGCCATTAAATTCGTAAGTCTGAATATTCCTTAGATAATTCTGAACGCTGGTCCGGTGCTCATTGCATTACAGGAACCCAAGAAGTCAGATGCACCGCAGCTGCGAGACGAATGCAGGGCTTATAAAATCCTGCTAGGCTGCCGTCCGTAGCTACGCATAGCCAACTGGCCGAGTCCTGACCGCTTTGCAGCTGGCGTTCCTCAGATATATCACTTCGGCTCTGAGAACGCCTACAACGTTCTGGTCATCGACTTGCTGGGACCCAGCCTCGAAGATTTATTCGACCGTTGCGGACGGCGGTTCAGCACCAAGACAGTATGCATGGTCGCTCGCCAGATGGTCAGTCGCTGCTGGCTGCTCGCAGTTTTGATCGTGGCGGCTGACCGGATAGTCTAGATCAGCCGCGTGCAGACCATTCATGAGAAGTCTCTCATCTACCGCGACATCAAGCCTGACAATTTCCTCGTCGGTCGCCCGGGCACGCGCAACGCCAACATGATCCATGTCGTCGGTCAGTGCGGAAGCACGGGGAGCCGTACGTTGCTAAACGAACGTGCTTTCGCCAGACTTCGGCATGGCAAAGCAGTACCGGGACCCCAAGACGATGCAGCACATACCGTACCGCGAGAAGAAGAGCCTGTGCGTCCTCTTTGCGTGCCTCGTGTTGCGCATCTTCTGACCCTGCATCAGGTCGGGCACCGCGCGCTACATGAGCATCAACACGCATCTTGGCCGCGGTATGCACTCCGCCCATCCTTGCGCAATGATGGGCTGACGCACGAGGCCAGAGCAATCAAGACGCGACGATCTCGAGGCGCTGGGTCACGTGTTTATGTACTTTGCCCGCGGCTCGCTGCCGTGGCAAGGCCTCAAGGCCGCGACCAACAAGCAGAAGTACGAGAAGATTGGAGAGAAGAAGCAGACGACGTCAATAAAGGAGCTCTGCGAAGGCTTCCCTGGTACGTCCCTCCACTTGCACCACCGGCTGAGTCCATATATCGCGCGGGATATGTCGTGCACGGTTTCCATTACGGGGCATCACAGTGCTCGCACCGAAATCCGCAACGAAATTCGCCGTGGGTCGATACGCTGCGACTCGAAACGCTCCCTCTTCACATAACATTTATTCCATCGTCCCCCAGACCCATTCTTTATAATCCATGCAATAGGGGGCATCACAGTGCTCGCAACGCGAAGTCGCTGCGAAATTGCTGCGTTGCAGTCCGCAAGTCGCAAAGGCTCACAGCGGCCTGTAACGTCTACTCTCGCAGCGCTTCTGCAACGATCCTTGTCCCCTTCACCAAACGTCCATACCCTACGTATTCTTCCTCGTTTTCAGCGCTGGATAATCGCGGAGTGCATGGCTTTGCAAGTGACGTTGCGAGAGCTAGCATGGCGTTTGCCCGCAGCGGCGCTCACAACGTTCTCGTCGCAATATTTCGTTGCGTGCTCACTGTCATCCCTCCTATGTGCGCAACACGTTGCAACAGATCGCGACGTCCACTCGCCACGGGTGTCGCAGCGCCCTCTCCTATGATGATGTCCATCGTTCCCTACACCGTCCATCCATACCCCATGCATTCTTGCGTCGTTTTCAGCACCGTATATTCACGAAGTGCACGGCGTTGCGAACAGCTTTGATGGCCCTTGCTCGCAACGACGCTCGCGACGTTCCCGGCGCAACATATCGCTGCGAGCAGCATTGCTACCTGTTGCGAGCTCGCTGTGGATCCCCCTAAATTATTGCACCGGGTTCAGCACCGTATATCCACCAAGTGCGCTCGCCGCGAGTAACGTTGCGAGAGCTATCACGGTGCTTGCTCGCAGCGGCGCTCGTAACGTTCCCGTCGCAACATTTCGTTGCGAGCAGTGTTGCGAACTCTTGCGGGCTCGCTGTGATGTCCCCTAAATTCCTGCATCGTTCTTTACACCGTGTAACCACGATTTGCGCGGCGTCGCGAGTAACGTCGCGAGGGGTATCACAACCTCTGCCCGTAATGGCGTTCGCGCCGTTCCCGTTCCCGTCATGCCCGGAGCAACATTCGTTGCGGGTAGCGTTGCGAGCTCGTGTTACCTTTGTTGTTTCTAGTACGCGCTGCGGACGCATCTGGTACCTATCAGGGCAACAGCAGTCCCATATCCCTGATAGGTGCCCGGTTGGCCGAGCACGTATATCTGGGACGTATTGTAAGCTGCGCACAGGATATTGTTGGACTCAGCCAGTGGTGTTGCGACCCATCAACTTTGCTCACTGCCCGTTGCAGAGGAGTTTGCGATCTATTTAAATTATGTGCGGAAACTGGGCTTCGAGGAGACACCGGACTACGATTTCCTGCGGGACCTGTTCAAAAAGGTGTTGAAGAACATCGGCGAGACCGACGACGGCTCGTACGACTGGCTGCTCGTCAACCAGGCCAAGGGATTCGACTCGGCCTCGGTGCACTCGAGTCTGCAGGTGAACCCGCAGCGGCCGTCGCGCGACCCGGGCAACCGGGGGTCGCGCAACTCGCCCGTGCCGCCGTCACCCGCGCTCGTGCGGCACGGGTCGCGGCGCAAGTCTCCACTCGAGGCGCCTGGTGCGCTGCTGTCCGGCAGTGTGCCCAACTCGGCGGTGGCACACCTGGGCGTGCCGGCGCCGCGGCGGCAGAGCATGCAGCAGCAGGAGTACGGCGGCACACCGCAGATGGTATCGAACGGCGCTGCGCCGCCGGTGCTGAGCGACGTGCAGTACCAGCACCAGGACCTGCCCCAGCAGCAGGCGGAGGAGCAGCCGTCGACGCTGTGGAAGATCCTGACGTGCCGGTGCGGATGAGCCCGTTTCTCGCTTTCCCAGTTCTCGTCTCGTAGTCACGCTCGCCCCTGACGCCCTCATCACGACCCCCGCGCACGACCCCGCCACTCATAGCCATAGCCTCACACACACTCGTTACCCTAGTCTCCCGCACCCGCACCCGCTCCTCGCTCCTCGCTGTCCCGTTCTCGGTCGCTCGCAACACGACATTGTCTCCCTGGAACTCTTTCGCCCCCACTAGAACCCTCTCTTTTCTCTCACTCGGGTTATACCACGCTCGTTATGGTCGCTAATCGGTCTCTCCACAACACCTACACTCTGACTGTCACTCTCACTCCACTGTCTGTCGGGCCCGCGGGTTAATTCTGCATCCTCTGGTGATAGGCCTGCTAGCATCCTACACGAGATCTATTTATGTCATGCTCTCTGGACGGTTGATACATGAAACCGAATCGCCTCGCCCAACGTTCCTAGGATCGCGGTGACGACGTCAAGTAACGGGGTATAGTTCGTCTCGGAAATTGCAAGATGTTCTGCACACCGTATCGCTTGACTCCCTCAATCCGGATGTGGCGCGAGTCTCAGGAGGAGCTCCTCGTTTCGCGGCACGAATCGACAAAGAAACGGTTCGGGGTGCCTGCAGCGACAGTTTATGGTCAGCACACAACCAAGAAGAGCACAACAAAGGGGCTCGGACGAACGTCAATGCAGAATTCGTCCATCTGGGAATGGGCGGCACTTCATGACCATCGTCGTCCAGAGCCGGCCGGATCGTGTAGGACGCCAGGAGCGATGCTATCATCACGAAGAGGAAGTTCTCCGCTACAGTCTGTCCCATGCATGCACGTCTCCCGATACCAAAGACATACGACGATGGCAACTGTGGCGGGGACGCCGATAGGAAGCGCTCAGGATGGAACTCGTTCGCCGGGTAGCCAGAGCCGTCTTCCTGCCTTGCAATGGCCCTTGAAGGCATTGAGATGGCTGCATCGAGGGTACACGAATGTCTCACCACGCATTCGGGATGATGATAGAATCCCTGGGGATGTGATATCCTGCGTTCGAGACGTTCAATGGAGGTCAAAGCGGCAACTTGTCTCTGCTTACCTGCAATAACACTGTCCCGCGATGCCCTCCTGGGAATTCCTGTCGGCCTATGAGGTTTGGCGTCGGGATAGAAGATGCTTCATACCGAGGGGGGCAACAGGATAGTAGCGAAGGACCTCTTGTACCACTGCCATGACATAGGGCATGTTTTCTCGGTCCTCGATGACGGGGAGCCGTTCCAGCCCTATCACCCGCTTGACTTCGTCAAAGGCGGTATCTTGGATTCGCGGGTGGATGCAAGCGAGAAGGACGAAGACTAAAACTGTTGAATTTGTCTTACGGGACCCAGTATGAGCTCGGCGCATTGTATATGAATTTAACTGACCGTATCCACGCCACCACCGTAAAGAGTACCACCAACGATTCCGACCACTTCGTCTCCGCAGCGTTCGATCGTCCCGTTATCCATTTCTTCGATTATATTTGATGTGAATGAGGACGGGGCAGTACCACGGGCCTCGAGTGATATGTAAGACGGTAGCATTGGGTCCCGGGATCGACGTACTTACCATATCACGCTTTACGAGGGCTACAGACTCCTTGCATATGCTGAGGAATAGACTCCTGACAAGGAGAGCGTGCCGTTTGAAGCCTGCACCAGGGAGGGACTGTGGCACATGTTTCACTGCAGTCCGACTTGCGTCAGTACTGTGCCGGAATACGATATACGAAAATTGGTACGGACGGAGGGGGAACGTGTCGGCGAGAAACCGTCCAGGAGCAAGCGCTAGTCCTAAAGCCAAAGACGGGAATTCTGCGGCCGTCACAAACTGTAGAGATGCCGGCGTCAGGAAGTCGACAGAAGGTGCAGAGCACAAGGTACCGGATCCTCCAGGCTGTCGACCTTGAAGCCGTACGTCATTTGGACGATCGACCGAACGATGGCTCTGTGGAAGGGATGAGATCTGAGCTTCACATTGGGTGACGAACATTTGGTTTCACCCACAGTCGAATCTCTCTTGCAAAGACTCTAGCGGGAGCATGTCCCAGACGGAAGATGCAACGGTGAATTGCCTCGCGCTGTACTTCCTCAAATCTCCTCACTGCCGAAGGGTTGAGAGAGGTGTGAATTAATCGTTTGTGACGTCGGAGGTCGGGACCCTCGTTTAATAGCAGCATTGACTATAAGCTATAAGCCGCGTTCTTCGTATTCAGGATACAGAATGAACTCGCCTGATCGAAACCCATGAGTTCCCCAGCAACCGTGTACTTCGGCCTGTCAGAGAACTGAACCATGCCCATGTTCTCAGAGATGAGGTCAAAGCTATTCAAAACAATGAGGCGGCTTCCTGGAACGGCAAGCGAATAGATTGGTCCTGAACAAACATTTAGGCGCGCTTCGCGAAAGCCATACATGAACCAACAATCACCGACCGTATTCTTTGGACCATTCGGTGAAGCGCAGCCAGGCCCATTGTTTTGGCATCTGAAACATATTACCGACGATAGGGAGTGCCTTTGGTCCGGGAGGAAGACGACCTGTCTTCGCTGAGCCATGATTGGCACGCAGCAAGAACGCCAGCAGCGCGATCCCCGCGAAAACGGCTAGCAGCGTGGACGAAGCCATCACACACTGTCCAGAAGACGTGCGAGGACCTCGTGTTATATAGCAGTCAACGGTGCGCGTCTTTCCGGCAGTGTCAGCTAACAAGAAGGGATGTGCGTTCGAGGGCCACATTTTCAGTGGATCGGATCGGCTGCCTGTACGTTGACGGCCTGGATTCCGTCGTTTATGTTGGTCCAGACGTCACCAGAGACTGGTATCAGTCCCTGCGCCACGCCAGGCGAATTCTACGCTGCGTATGGCCAGTTCATCCTGCAGGACGCCCTTCGGGCTGAACTTGTCGAAAAGCATGAAGGTCGCCTCTTCGGTGTCTGGTTGATTCGGCTTTTGCTTTCGGCTGCCTCATTCGCTGAGGAGGGGTCTCCAGGGAGATATTTCCTGACTCACCACGAGCTGCAGACCAATAACGTTCTTGTTTCTGAGGTCTGGACTGTCCCGGCATCTGCATAATATCCGCATAGCTGATCAATGCTTGACAGACCGGCGAGATTGTCGGCGTATTGGACTGGGACAGCGCCGACTGCGTTCCTGAGGAACACTTTGCCTCCCAGGCCCTCGGGTTCTACAAGGAAATGAGTGGGGACAACCCAAAGCAGGCGGCGTTGTTCGAAGCCTACAACCGTGCTTTGCGCGGGGCCGAGCGTGGCACGCAGCCTCTGCCATCCGGTCGTTCGCTGGCCGACTTGCACGGGTTGACCATCACCCAAACGCTTCACAGGATTGATATCACTGTCGGCGGGGATCCTATATTCTATGGCCTCGATTGGTTCTGGGAGATGTTTTGCGTGCATCTGCTTGGGACTCGAGACTGGCAAAAGGTCAAAGAGTCGCCGATCTTTCAGGAATGGTTCTTAGCATTGGCGCAGAATCCTTGAGCGCGACCGGAGGTTTGCTTCAGCAGAGTTTCGCGGCACTGAAATTCGCCATTTGACCTGCTGGGATAGGGCAGTACGATGTAGAATTACGCAAAGATAAACTGACGGGAAGTATACGGTGCGAACTTGATAAAATACCAGCATTAAGCGTAAATGTTGGATATCAGATCCCAAAATGACGCGGTTGCGTCGATCACGGCAAACGAGGGTCCGCCTAGTCGTCGGTAAGGTCTATGACCTCTCCTTTCGCGAATACGCGGCCGTTAATGGGTTCAGGCTCGACCTTTACTGGTGCGCCATCGTCCGATGCGGATCCGTTCCTTTCCTGCAGTTTTGCCTCGAGCTCACGGATACGCGCCTGAATGCACCATAGCGTCGGTAATAGCAGGAACACGGAAGACAGTTGTGCAGGCTCACCCGCATGGCCTGTACGTCGTCTTCGTCCACGGGCTCCGGCTTAGGCTTCTTAGCAACGCCGCTCGTAGGCTTACTCGCCGCCGCTTTGATTCTCTTTGCGCGTGGGACGTTTGTGGAATCGTTCAAGCCGGCCGGCTCGAGCGGCCGCTTGACGATTTGGGTACGAGGGACAGGAATAATGTCCTGAGCCTGCAGGACCTCTTCGCAGAGCAAAGATTAGATTAACGACTTTGCGACGGCCAATATAGTTTAACTACCTTTAGGTCGATAGCGGAATTCAAATTCCACACGCAGCTCGTGGTCCTTCACCGACATCAACGTCTGAACCGGCACCGGCTCATCGAGTCCAAGCCTGTGTCGATGTTTAGGCGCGTAAGATAGCTTAAAGCGAGCAGCCTACGTTGTGCGATGGCCACCAAGCTTCTTGGCGCGTTCATGGACAGTCAGATGTCGTTCGCCTAGCTTCCCCGATGCAAATGGCGCCCGCGTCACTGCAGACTCGCCAGTGACAGTTGCACGGAGAATCCTGACGTTAATTGTCCCCAAATTCGAAAGTAGCGTGCCATCCTTGATAGCGGTATCGTCGTCTTTGGCGATGTCAGAGGCAAGTCATCGAAATCGACGGATGCCTCACCGGACATGGCCAAGCTTGAAAAATAAAACTTCTGTCTCGTCGTCGCAGAAGTAAGGCGACCGTCTATTGCGCCCACTCGGCTCGATAATGGGGGGAGGTTTCTGAGCAGCCTGCCTGCGATTGGCTCTCCGTCGACGGCCAGCCTCACGGCGACGTCCATACGCAGACTTTCGTCTACGAGTTTAAAATGAACCTCAAACGCCTAATGAAGAGGTTGCTCAGCGTAATGCAAGACCGAGTTGACGCAGACGCACCTTCCCTGCTTCGCTCGGAATCCAGCAGGTAGCCTTGGTGCCCACGAGCTCGACATTATAGACCGGCAAAGCTTGGCCTTCGCAGGTAACCCAGGCTTCGAAGCCAAGATGCGACAGAGCGGTGGGCGGAAAAGCCATGGCTTTGGGGTCTTTGTGGCGGAGATGGTGGAGGTGAGTGTCACAGTGTGACAACGCGGTCTGAACTCCGCCTCTGCGTGGACAAGCTTCCGGAAATTCCCACCACACCATATGGAAATTCATGATCAATTACAGCAAAAAATCCCTCGAGTATGAGGTGCTCTATGAGAAGGAAGAGTCGATGCCGCACAGGTGCCTAGATGAACTCCGTGTCCGTACGATTGTAAAATAGCAAGCTCGACAAAGCGTATACGAATAATTTACAGTACCTCCTCTCTAATCCTTGCCAGGATCACAAATAGAATTGGCCCAGACTTGTATCGCGTTAAGATTTACAACGTCTCGCGCATCGAAGTCCATCGGGGCTTTGAGATTTTGCAAGCCGGGCTAACACAAACCATCAGCTGCTGCACGCTGGGGACAGAAACCAAGTTGCGTACCTCTATAGGCCTGTATAGGTCGGTGTTGATGAAGTCACACATAAAGTGGACGTCGTCTACGCCGCAATGAGGCTATTTTCAGGGTTAATAGCTTCGGTACGTACCATATTCACTGTCTACCGGCCGTCTATCGCGAATAATCCGCCGGCCGTTATTCGTGCGGACGAGACGGTCCATCGGAACGAGGTTCAGACCCTTCCGCCCCTTGCTCCTGCAGCATCGCGTCAGCTGGAGCGCGCGCAGCGATGAATGGCGGCGGAATGTACTTCCAATCGCCAAAGAACTTGCGCATGTTCGCATTCCGCCAGTCATACTGGTCGTACCAGTCGACAGTCTTCTCGGGCGAGAGATGCCACGAGAACTGGCCCTTCCACTTGCCCTCCTTGAACAGCTTGTCGAGGGCCTCGCGCGACTGCACCAGGTCGACGTCCGAGCCGATCCAGTACGTGATCGCGTGCACCACGGCGTCTGCTTCCATCTCCACAAACCGCGCGACGTTTTTACTGGTCTAGAGTCAGCACTGCGATGACGCGATGGGCAGGGCGGTGAATCACAATTCGTCTTGAGGCTCGTGCCAATCGTACATGAGCGTGTATAAGGCGTCTTCCGGATACGTGCATTTGCGATCTTTGCAATCCGGGTTGAATTTATCTGCGGCGAGCAACTATCAGCATGGGCAAAGGGACGGGAGAGTCGTGCGCACCGTGGCCGTCTTTGAATACTTGGTATGAAGCCGTGCTCCAGCTAAACACCTTCTCGCACATCGTCGGCTGCAAGCGCAGGTACTGGACAAGTCTCGAGAACTACTCCGCAAGGTCAGCGGTCTACAGATCTCTATGCAAGCGACGCACCATTTGTCGTACAATGCTGTCGCCCTGAAATACAATCCGCTTTCCACGAAAGCATTGATGCAGCTCTTCAGGCGTGAAGAAGTGGTATTCCCGCTTTGGCGGCAATGCACCGCCGTCTTCAGCGAAGCAACTCAGAGTGCTATACTCACGCAGAAAAAAGGTGTACGTACATGGATGCCAGAGATCCCCAATCCATCGGCCAGGGACGTCCCAATCCCACGGCTCCTCACGGAAGGTGCTATTGAGCTGCAAGCCTCCGGCAGCCAAGTACCGCTGCAAGCTCGCTGGGTGCCCTTCACCCCACACGGCGCAAGGCTTCTGCGAGACTCTGTCCTGCGCGTCCAGGGCAGGTAGACAGAGTCCCGGGAATGGACACACGTCGAGCGGGTACCGGTCGAGGCAATGCGTGCCGTGGAACTGCGGGCCTAGCGCTTCATAGTCCTTGCTTGGATGCGCAACGACTATGTTTCGAAAGGCATCGGACGGGGACTTTCCAGACCTCGCGTCGATGGTGTCGTCGTGGCCGCCGTGCTCCTCAATGTCTCTCTGGAGCTCTTTTTCGGCGTACTCTGGGTCAATGCCCCACAGGCTTTCGGACATCGTAAGACGAGCAGGTCTGTGTATGTAGTAAGTCAATGATGCTGGCCTCGTTTGACACGGACGCACCTTGCTGCTGGCCGGTTGAAACTGCGCGTGTATTGCCTGGACAGCATGTCTGGTAATAAGGACTTTGCAAATAACAGGAAAGCGTTGTATCGCGGGCCAGAGGCGTGATGCAGGTATCCCCAGAATAATGCAATGGACACGAGCATGACAAGTGTTACGAACTTGCGGGATCGTCGCAGGACCAGCAAGCTAGCGAAAATTCTTGACATAGAGGCCATCTTCGTACGAAATTCGCCAATTGCGCCGAGTTTCCAGGCAATGAGTCCTTTTGCAACCGTTGGATGTAGAAAAAGCGGCACACCGCAGACGTTGAAGTGGAAGAATGTCGCGGCTGGTCGGTGACAACGCTTATTGCCGAGTCCGCAGCTTGCTATCAACGTTCAACGTTCAACCGTATGCTTCAGCCTGAGCGTGTTTTCACGAATTCGCTGCCCGAGGAGAAACCTCAGAGCATAGCTGGAGCATCACCTCCGGAAATCATCGTGATCATATCGGTACAGCTCCTGCCACAAGGCAAGCCTCGATTCATTACGCCGACCTCCGCACTCTGGCGTCTCCACTGAGGTTTACATCCATCATATGCCATATCTAGATTAAAGCTCGGTCTTTCCTTTTCCTAAGCCAGTACTTTTCACAGCGTCAGAGACAACCTGAGATAACTAGAAGGCAGAACACGACTGGGACTCACCTCATCATGCCATAGACTCTACTCGCAGCCTCCTTGAGCGTAACAAGCAAGCCCAAGGCCCTCATCCACGGCTTGAAGCCGACCTTGACGCTTGCACACCCGCCCGGTCGCCCCACAGGCCCTTCAAACTCGAAGCCGTCGATCCAAACTTTTTCTATCGACGCGATGCTGGTGATGTCCTGCGTAGGGTCCGCGCTCAGTAGCAGAACGTCCGCGCGCAGGCCGTCGAGAATAGCCCCGCGGTCAGGAAGGCGTTGCCACTTCGCCGCGTCCGTCGTCGCCGCGCGCAGAGCCTCCGCCGGCGACAGCCCTGCCTCGACAAAGAGTTCGAGCTCGCATTGCAGCGTGACGCCGAACGGCAGCGAGATGCCGAGGAAGGATACCGCGTCGGTGCCCGCAAGGAGTGGGACGCCTGCCTCGTGCAGAGAGCGGGCGTTCGCGAGCGTTTGGGCAAGCGAGGCGCTGGGGTGCGCCATCCCGCGGAAGATGGCGCGCAGCGGCGCGTTGCTCCGCACCATCTTCATGAGCACGATGGTCGGCACGGCGACCTGACCGTTCGCGCGCATCAGGGCCGGGATGTCGGGACCGAGCGGCGCGTCTACGACGCTGTGGTGGACCGAGTGCGCGTTCGACCGGACAGCGGTGGTGTAAGCTTCGAGGTCGACCGCGTGCGTCGCGACCATCTTGCCGCGCTCACGCGCAAGGCGGACGATTTCGCTCTGCTGGTCGAGCGTCGGCCCGTTTGGCTGCGAGACGACTTTGAGGAAGTCGGAGCCATTGCCGAAGTTCCACTGGACGTAGTCGGCGAGGTTGCTGTCGGACTCCAGGAGCCAGTGGTCCGTACCTGGTACTTGCTCAGCCATCCTGGCGTGCCCTGCGCTGCGGCCGATGGCGGGAACTCCGGCCACGAAAACGTCGGGCAGACCAGGATGGTTCTTGAGTGCCAGGGACTCCGTAAAATTGAACGTTGCAAGGACGAAGACTGTCGTGACGCCATATGAAGCCAGCTCTGCTAAGTTGTCCGTAGACGACGGGTGGGCATGGCTTTCGATTAAGCCAGGGACTAAAAATTTGTGATTCCCATCCAGGGTCACATCGATGTGGGTAGGACGTGCGTGGCTGATACGTCCTTCGGCCGTTATATAGACCGTCTCGGGAGATGAGGACATCTCGTTGCCGTTGAAGACGCGGACGTTAGCAATAGCCGTGACAGGACGCTGCTTGACATGCTGAGGGATGGCCGTGACCATTGCAACCGCCGCAAGACAAGCCAGCAAAAGCGTAGGACCAGGCATCGAAACGACAACGGGCTAATGGCGTCCGAAAGGGAGAACTCGCGACGAGTTGTGCTTAAATTCCATCGGCGTGCAGTGAACGCGCGTCGGCGGCCGGCCCATATCGCAAACGACTTCATATTGTTGATTTAACGGTCACGGCTACTGCGCAGCACCGGACAGGCGTGTTGCAGCGTTCGAATGACACACGGGACGAAGGAAAGCTGAAACCGGCGATCATCCGGCTTCTTGCCGACTCAGCACCTTGTACTCAGCCAACACCATTATGCTTCAACGCCTTTTCACGTATTCACAGCCCGAGGAGAAACGGGAACCCCAGAGCTTAGCTGGAGCTTTGCCTCCCGAAATTCTAATAATCATATTGGCACAACTCCAGCCACATAGCCAGCCTTGGATTCATCATGCCGACCTCCGCACTCTGGCCAGCTCGTGTCTGACCTGTAGGAATTGGCTTGCTGCTGGGCAGGAAGTCCTATATTCGCATGTTCGGCTGTCTACCCCTGCTCAATGCGATTATTTTGCTCGGACACTGCGCACTCGACCTGCCCTCGCGGATCGCGTTTTCGAATTGCAGCTTCCGGGCGTTCCTCTCTTAGGCATGCCGATGCTTCGCAAGCGCGACGCATCTCCTATGTACTTTTCTCCATGGGCCCAACTCTCGCACGAGCTGCTAGGCGACCGCGACGGCCATACACCAGCGCTTGTCGAGATCATGACGCGCTGTCGGAAATTGAGGGCCGTCGCAGCACCGACACACGCCCTCAAGACCGGGGAACGGGTTTTCCAGATATCTTCTGCGTACAGCAGACCATCGTCGACTCTGTCCAGGATCCATCTTCGTGGCGCCGGCGTCACCGAGCATCGAATTCCATTCCAAGATGTCGTTGATATGCTGGGCTTCTTCTTGCACGAACCTGTGGAGGAGCTGCATCTCAGCAACTATTGGTGTGACCAGCCGAAATTGCGCACGGCCCGTTCCGCGTTCATTGCCCCATTTCCTCGATTGCGCCGACTCGCTTTTGAATCGTGCTGGATACACGAGCAAGGCATGGAATTGCTGCTCCTTGGCATACAGGCCCCAATCACTGCGCTGGAACTACGCTTCGCCTCGCATCTGGTCATCAGCATCAACCGTATAGTCGAAATGGCGCGTCGCTTGCCGTTGCGCGAGCTCGCATTCTTTCATCACGAGACGCGGATGCTGGTCCATCTCGATAACCTCGAGACATTTGAGACGCGCGGGCCTACGCGTCGTGACTACTCGATGGTGCATCCGCCACCGAACATTACCACTCTGCGACTCAGACATACGACCCCACGCGGTGATCCCTCTTACTGGGTGGCTGATATCGCAAGTCTGCTGCTCACGATGTATCTCCCACGGTGTCAGCGTCTTCGTCGCGTGGAAATTTACGTGTCCATCCTTAATGCGACGACCTTACGAACTTGGCAAACTGCAGCATGCATTCTGGAGCGATGGTTTCCCGATCTTGAGGTCTTCGTGCAGGTGCAGCTGGGTATGTGAAATCATAGTTCTCGACGCTTGCGCTGGATCCTGAACCATATTTGCAGTTCGCACTCGGCTCGTCCCGCAAAAGTCACGCATACAGCGTTTATTCAGCACACAGGGATGAAACTGTGCTCCGTTCAGATGCATGACGTTGTGTCGAAGAGCGCGCAAGGTTCGCATCGTCTATTTCTCCCGTCCGTTGTACTCTGAACGTCGTATTTGAGTTAAGGGTGGTTCTCGTGACATAGTTTACCAAGATTCTGCAGGCTTGCGCCCTTGGTGGGCCTTATCAACTCCCTTAGGGAACAGAGCCGTCATCGTCTCAATGAACCGCTTCACGCCGCCAGCTCTAAGCATGATAGATATCTGTACCATGTTACCGTGCGATTCCTCCAAAATCCCGCCCGCATATGCGAACATGCTCTTCTTGTCTTCCGAGGAGGACAGTGTCGTCCAGCCCGCCGTCGAGTTGACATTGACGATAGTCAAAGGCTGCAAAGCGCATTCTTTGATGAGCATGTCAAGAGAGCATCCTGGATCATTGGAAGAAAAGCCGAGGAAGAGTTGCGCCGTGACGCGTGAAGTCGGACGCGCTTCGCTATCATATGCTCGAGTGCGCAAAATGGCTGAACAATAGGATATTCGGGATCAATTCGGGCAACGGCAACCGGACCGGGTGGCACAAAACGCGGTTGAGCGGCAATGACCGGGGCAAGAGCTTTCTCTCCCTGCTACCTTGCACATCGCACCGCTCACCCGCACCTTACGATGTTCAACCGCACCGACTTGACTGCTGGCGATGCGCGTCGGCGCCTCAATAGACCTGCCGCGAGCAACGCTGACTTTGACGAAAAACCCGAAGATTCTTGCCACCACGAAACCCAACCTCCCCGCGAGTACGACGACTACGATGAGGAAGGCGAGCACGACGACGCGCGCAGCCGTGGCCTCGTCGATTACCGCAGTAGCGACGCTGAAGACGACGATGACGCCGGCAACAACGACGGCAAGGACGACGGTGGCAATGAAGACCGCGATGAAGACGGTGGCGCCGGCAACGACGTGGACGGTGACGGCGACGAGCACGGGCCCTCCATCGACGACCTGTTCGCTCCCGGCGAGCTTGAACAGCGCCTCGCGGAGGAGGCCGCCGGCATCGACCCGTACGCGGATGAGTTCTATGAGGCTGCCACAGAGGTCGATGAGGACGACCTCGAGCGTCGCCGCGGCGAGTTGGACGACGAAATCCCGGAGATTAGCGAAGAGGAGCGCGCCGCCACGGACGCCATTTACGCCGAAATTCGGCGCAAAGCTGAGGCAGACCAGGCTGCAATGGCCGCCGCCTACGCGAATGCCAACGCGGCTCTGGCCAACGCAGCTTTGCGCTCCTCGTCGTCGTCGTCGTCGGCCGGCTCGGACAGCACGAGCACGGGCTCCGATTGGGTTGGCCCCGCCGCAGCCTTACCCAAGCCCGCCAGCGATACTCGCGACCCCGTTGCCCGTAATTTCCGGACACCCGCGCCGCAAGACCTCGCCGAGCCGAAGACACCGGACTTGAACGCTGTTGCGCTCACGACGGCCGACCTCATTGCATTGAACCCGTCGATGATCAAGTCACTCGAGGGTGCTCCGAGGGGTCTTATCCTCAGGACGCTCCTCGGTCGCAACCATGGCACGGTGACCAAGCCCAGCAAGCACGGCCCGCCGACGCCCTTCACGTCGCCCGAATCCTCGCCCGCCCCGGACTTTGGTCTTGACGAGGGCGACAGTGAGTCTTCGTGCATCAGTTTTCGCAAACGTATTGCTGATATCAGCTTTTCAGACGCGCCCATCCCCACCGAGCTCCCGGCTGCGCCAGCCGTCCCCGCGAACCGGCTGAAGCGCACCTTCAACGCCGATCGCTTTTTGCCCGACGGCATGGGGGGATATTTCGCGCTGCGCGCGCAGCGTCACGTCAGCCAGCCTTGGGAGCTCTCGCACGAGGAGAACGCGCGCAGGCAGGAGAAGGCCCGCGAACAGCGTCGCGCGCAGGCCGCCGCCGCGGCATCCATGGCGCAGCCTTCGGAGCCTGCACGATCGCCCAGCGTGGCGTCCGAGGACGTTGATATGGCGGGCTACGACACCGAATCCAACGCAGCTGGAGACAGCTCTCCCTCGCGTGACGAGGGGACGAGCTCCCAGACAGCGAACGTCGAGCCCGCCGTCAATGTCCCGATGGTCTCGCCCACGCGCGCGCATGCATTGAAGCGTGCACGCGGGGAGGACGACATGGAGGATGGAGCTGAGGAGAAGAGGCGACGAGTCGAGACTGGAGCGCAGCCCGAGTCGCCGACAGCGGCGCGCGCGCGCGCTGGAAGGCATACGCGCAAACAGGCGGGCTGGTTCACCGGGGCGACCCAAACTAACATTCCAAACTTAACCGCGACCGCCACTGCCCCTGCTTTGCAAGATGCAGACCTGGCCGTCGTGGCAATCAAGCAAGACGCTGGCGATGGGCATAACGAGGTATGTCCTTCGTGCACTCATTCCTTTGAGCTCATGCTGACCGGTGCCGCGCAGGTGCCCATCGGTTCCCTTCAAGACGAGGCAGTCGCCGGCCCGTCGAACAAGCCCGCAAGCGCAGCCAGCCCCAAGCGACTGCAGCGCGGCCGTGGCCGTGCCGTGCCGAAGAGCCCAAAGGTACCCACCAGGCGTAGCACCCGCATCCGCGAGAAGGACCTCGCGCGCGCAAAGGCCGCCGCCGATGCCCGGCCCGTGTTGGAAAAGGCGAAGACAAAGCGCGGGCGGCGGAGCGGGAACGGGCGCGCGTGATGTCCATGCGCGCGTCCTTTATGTAGCGCGTCGAGGTGGCCAGCGCCGACTGCCACCTCTCGCACACGCCCCACGCCACCTCCGCAATGCCGTCACACTGCCGACTCGGGCCAAGGAACCCCCGGGCATTTGTCGCCCGCCTTTGTCGTCGGCATACAGAGTCGCCGCCGCCGTGACTGACCTCTGTCATCCGGCGGCGTCGTCCTCGTGTCGCGGTCCTTTGTGCATACTGTACCTGTATCCACTCCTCCATCGCCCTCGTCATTACCTCTCCCCCACATCCTGTAATGACCCCCGGTTTCCGTCTCGGTTTCGGTTTAGGTTCCCGCATCGTGTTGTCTGCGCGTTTTGTACATCCAGTTAGTTTGTTACATACCTTCCGCCCTTCATGTTGCCTTCCTCTTTTGTATTCCTTTGACTGGTCTCGATTCTGAATTGGTCTTGGCCTCCATTCGGTATCTGAATTGCAGCTGAGGGTGACGGAGGCCTGCAAGATGTGCAACTTGAGAGTGGTCTATCGATGAGAGCAGGGCACGGCAGCCGGGACGTTCCGCCGGCACTTGCTCGCGCTCCCCGACCTTTTGCAATTGCTCTAGACACTAATCTCATCCGAGCCGAGCAGCACGCTCAACGTTGCTGGCGACGTTTCTGCGGGCTCAATCAGACTACTGTACTAGCCTGAAACTCGACACTTGCGCGGTCCTGACGACAAATCTCGCCCTTGAACGCAGTCATCGCCGCGCTCTTGCATCCGGCTATTTCTTCCAGCATTCTAGTTGACCCGACGTCGAGCTGCTTAGTGCTCAATGCTGCCCTCTTTGACGCGCAAATCTGGCTTGTTCTGAAAATTTAACCTGGCGCTCAACTCGGACGTCTGGCCGTCTGACGGCACCAACAACTTGAACAAGGCTTTCATTCATACCCACAAACGGCCATGCAGCGCTAGATTTGAGCTGGCGGGGAACAGAGCAGCGTACGCCAGGCCAGCAACGCCAGCGTCATAACTGTCGGCATCGTAATACCCTCACCTTATGCTGGTGTAGGGACAGGCGGTCATGCCTCAGAGTCAAGCTTAGGATGCCCCGTATCTTCACCGCTACAAATGCATCGTGCTGGTCTGACCACTGCAGCTCGGCATTGTCGCCCGCCTAAAGGACGTACCACCCCGTGGGCCACGCCCCTCGCACTATCATGATTCGGGACGGTAAACTCTGAACATGCTTTGACTCCTGACTTCCCCGAGGTCACGCATCTGGTTTTGTGCATTCTCGAACGTCGTCAGTGATCCATCGCCGAGCTGATCGTGCTACAGGGCCCAGCGTGATGTGCAGATTCTGTTCGGCGCTGCTGAATCGCGTTCTCGTGCGCGCCCACGCGCCCAAAACGGCATTCTGTGAGCGCTCGAGCATGCCGATGCTAGCTCTCAGTTGAGTGCTTGGCTACAGCAGCCAGCTGGCACACCTTACTGTATTTATTGCTTCCCGCGACTTGGCCCGCACACAACTCTTTCATACTAAGCTGTGGCTTATTCTATTTAGAAACCCCAATCGCCGCGAAGAACCCGGGTTTCTCTGAGGTTCCTGGAGGGTTCCGAGGAACCCTTCTTTGGGCTTGCCTGTCTCCTTAGCAAAACGCTTGCCTGACAAGGAGGCGACAGGCAATGTGAAACGAGACGGCTGACCACCGCCCGTGTAGTACTGTCTTCGCTGCCTTAGCATCGTGAAGTACGCAACGTCTCTGAGCAATAGCCCTGAGTCAGACAGCAAGCCCGATCCACGTTGAACAGTTCTTTTCATCCTCGCATTGCCTGGACATGCCTCCATTGCGCGAAATGGCGGCGCTCGTCTCCGAAACAGCATCCGAGTCGAGTGTAGCTTGCGACTTTGAATTTGAGCAGTGGCGGCCCGGACCTCGGATGGACGACTCGGAGCGAATTCGAACTTCGAAGGTGGGGACGGCGTACTATGTATCGTTTGCTGTTACAGTAAACGTCGAAGAGTTCTTGCTGCATGCCGTCACGGTGTCAGCAGATCGCGAACTGCGCCGTCACTCCAGCCACACCGCGATGTCTGCAACCGTGAGTGGGAAGACGCAAAAAACGCTGTGGGCATGGGCAGACGACGGACGGGCCTATCGCATTATTTGTGCAGATCGCGCACATTATGTAGCACTGTACACACACCTACCCCAACATCAGCGCACACCAACCGAGCAACGCACCACCCACCGAAAATCGAAATCGAAATCACTCAAGACTCAAGCCCCTCGATCCACTCCCTCACCTCGCTCCAACCCTGCTCCTCCTTCCCCATTTCCTTCTCCCCCTCCCCCCCACCCGCACCCGCACTCCCCCTAACAGAGCACCCCACAACACCCACCTCCCCGCCCTCCCACTCCGCAAGCCTAAACGGCGCCCCCGTCCCCCTCGCCCTCGTATCCAGCCCGCCCTTTACCTCCCCCTCGCCCTCAACGTCGACGCGCGCCGCGCGCCGCTTATCCAGCTCGCGCTCCAGCACGCTGCGCACGCGCGCCGCGCCCTGCGGCGCGAGGTCCAGCTTGGCCGCGACGATTGTGAGCGGCGGCGGGCTGCTGGCGGGCAGGGCGAGTAGTGCCGCGAGGACTTCGTGTAGGTGTCTAGAAGGTGGGGGAGTTAGCGTGAGTGGGAGGTGGGGGAGGAAGGAAGGAAGGAAGGAAGGAGGCGATGTGCATGTTGCGGGTTGCGGGTTGCGATGCGCCACGAAGCACAAATAAAGCACTATGTACCCATGCGATGAGGACTCAAACATCACGGGGAGAGGGAGAGGGAGGGCGCCACTCTCGCCGCGCAAAACGAACAGCGAACAGCGATCAGCGAACCCGCCGTCATCTGGCCAGCGCGCGCGGGAAACCCACACTGACCTGGCGAAGCGCGCATCTCCATTCCCCACCCCGATCGCGCAAATGCATGAAGCAGGAGCCAGTCCGTATCCCCCGAGCTTGGAAAGCGGGCATCGCAAAGAAAAGAAAAGCGCGGCGGATGAGGAAACGGGAAAAGGGAAAGAGCGGCGCGTCCGAGTTCACGACACGAACAAACCAACGCTGCACCGGATACACCAAACGAGGGCCGTCCCGAGCACAGCAGACACCATACGCCAGGATGATTGGATGATTGCACACTACACCCCGGGACAGCCGCCGTTACTTATGTCCTCTCCCACCCCGCCCGCCCGTCGCACATGCCGCGCTGCAAGGCACACAGAACGTCCGGTACCTCGCGCATCCGAGGACGTGCAGGCAGCCCCGTCCCCCCCGCCGGAGACGGAGGCGTGCAGACAGCCCTTTCCCTAGACGGAGACGTGCAGACCGCCCCTTCCCCCCGCAGCCGGCAGCCGGACAGAAGCCCTCGCCGCTCGAAGAAACTCGCGCGTCGGCAGTGTAGAGCAGACGGAGCTGCGGGGGACGCGTTCTGACTTCTGACAGAGCAAGAGCACCCACATCCGGCGCACTACATCAGCCAGCCGGGGCGGGGGGAACGGCGCGCACGTCGTACGGGCGACAGCAGGATGCAGGACGCAGGGCGTCCGTGCATGCGAGCAAGGGGAATCGAACGCTCGCGTGGCCGGCGGTGCGAGAGAAGAAGCAGCAGGGGCTGACGGCACAGACTACAGGCGGGACGGCATGGACGGGTTGGAACGACAGTCATCTTGCCCGCCGGAGAGGAGCGCGCGGCGGAAGGGAAGACGCGGCGCGGACGACGGCGCTGGGAATCCTCGGTAGAAGCGGCAGGTACGAGCAACGTCGGCTTGCGCGCGAGCTTGGCCTCGATCGGGACGTAGGGTTGCGGTAGGAGGAGGGAAGGGGCGAAGCAGCATGCATGACGACCCAGGCGGAGACAGGGGAGACATGGACGCGAGAATCGGAGAAAGAGCAAAACACGCACTCAGCAACGGCGGCGCCATTCCGGGCGACAGTAGCCGCGTCGACGACGAACAGCACGCCCTTGGCGTTCGGGAGGTATTCCGCGAGGCCCTGGGCGCGCAGGCGCGCGTGGCCCGGCACGTCCACCACGCGCGTTTTGGTCTTCGTCTTGGGGAGGAAGGCGAGGTTGGGCTGCATCGACGTGTGCGTCGGCGGCGCGCGGCCGTGTACGAGCTACGGCCGAGCGTCAGCGAGGATGGCGAGGGGAGCGGGGACGGCGGGACGCACGGAGGCAAAGAGCGCGGTCTTGCCGGCGTCGCTGGGCCCGACGAGCAGCACGTCGCTGCCCTTCTTCCGGCTCGACCGCCGCGCCAGCAGCACCGCTTTTTTCGTCCAAGATCTAGATGTCAGCTTCCTCCTTTTCTCTCACCCACTCAGCGCGCAGACGCACCGAGTAAGGCGAGCACGACGGCGACGCCCAGCGTCATCAGCAGCATGTGCGACGAGTCCGCTGGGCCCGGTAAAAGGACTTCCGGCGCCGGGCTCAGTGTTGAACTGGCCGCGGGGGACTGGACGTCGATGGCGTGCGCGAGCTCCTCGATGTCGGGCGGGAGCGCCGCTGCATCGTCCGGCGTCAGCACCAGCGGGTCGCGCTCGATTTCCACTGCCACTTCTGCTACTGCCGGTTGTGTATCTTCTGGGTAGACGTTGGCGTGCCGCTCGGGCTCGCCATCGTCGAATATGAGGCTCTCGACTTCGCGCTCGACGGCCATCGTCACCAGCGCGGATGCAAACGACAAGAGCAGAAATTAAAAGGTCGACGCGGAGAACGCCGGCCTTGGACGGTCCTTATCGATTTATCTCCGGTCGACCGTTAGCTGTCAACTTGAAGTACTCCCCTTCTTCTAACCATACTGTACTTATCGAGCGGCGGGTAGCCTCGACGGTCGTCTCGTCCGTATTCAAGTTGCTGACTGAGGCTTGAATGTTCATGATCATGATCATGTCCACTGTAACGGTCGTTCACGTTTGGAATTGTACAACTTAGTACACAGAGCGGGTTCAGGCGCAGCAGAGACAGTATTATACTGTACAGCAGGCGACTATGCAAGCAGCTTGGCGTCGATGGCCTCCTTGGTGAGGCTCTCTGCGCCGTCGCGAATCTCGATCACCTTGGACACGTCCGCCTGCGCTGCCGTCAGCAGTGAGCACTCCACGCGCAGACTGAAGCGAAAGGGGAGTGCAGAACGGAAAGGAAGGATGACACCACCCGCAACTAGAACGGAAAGGAAGACTTAGAACGGAACGACGCACCGTCTGCTGGAAATCGATAAACGCAGAGGCATGCAGCGTGAGCAGGCTGGTCTCGCTCGCGGACGGCGCCCAGTTGACGAGCACGAGCGGGAAGCTCACGCGCCCGTCCTTGTGCCGCAGCTCGTACGACAGCAGCACGTACCGCGGCGCCGTCTCCGGCAGCTCTGCAAGGGAGTAAGTAGGTGGGAGAGGTCAGTGTGATACGTGCGGAGTTGGGCGAGGGAGGGGGGCCAGGCAGAGAGTGTAGAGGTGTAGAGGTGATTGAGGGGCAGCGAGGTGAGGCGCGACTGGACATTGCCAGCGGTCAGCGAGCAATGCGAGCCGCACCGCACACGCACGCTCGCCGACATCCACGCTCAACGCGCAATCGACGTCGACATGACAGAAATACGAACTCGTCGCCAGACGCACCTTCAGCCAAGTCCTCGAGACTGATCTCGGCGAACTGCTCCACCTCCTCCATGATCAGCTTCTGCTTGTTCACCTTCACTGCGGCATGGGCGTTAGCGGGGGGCGAGGGGCGAGTGAGCGGGCGGCGCGAGCTGCGAGTGGGCAGGAGCGGCGCGAGCAGCGAGTGCTAGAGCAGCGCGAGTGGCGAGTGCCAACTCAACATCGAGCACCCAGTGCCAACTCATCACCCAGCACCCAGCACCCATCACCCATCACCCAGCACCCAGCACCGACGCAACAGATGGACGGACGCACCGACGAGCGCAGCACTGCCCGCATTCGGCCGCGCAAAGCGGAACTTGCGCAGCGCGGCCTTGAGCTCCTGCGGGATGTCGACCGTGTGCGACTGTCCGATGGGTATGGGTCAGGCGGGTGCGTGCGCGGCGTGGATGGCCGACTGGGTACTGACCATCGTGGACGGTGGACGGTGGACGGTAGAGTGCGGATGCGGCGGTTGACGCCCGTCGGTCCGGCCCGTTGGCGGGACACTTTGAGTCCTTCAAGTTCGTGTGACAACGAGCGAATCGGAGCGAACCAGGCGACGATGGGAAGGATTGCATACGCCACATTCAGTACTGGTATCAGGCGGCTGATCCGAGGAGCATCTCCCACACACACTCATCGGGTGCACAAGCCTCCTGCTCGTCTTCTCTGACCATTCCAACTCTCTGCCAATCATACGCTGCCGCTCTGCTCTGCAGTGCAACCTTCCGTCTTCTGCGGGAGCTTGACGCTATGTAGGAGGACTCTGAGTCGCACAGCGCCAAATCCGATATTGATGCTAGCCTGCCACCTGCTCAGCGCATTTTCATGACGACCAACCTGCAGTGTACTTGCTTGCTGGTGCCTTCCGCTCTCGCGCCATCCACTGCCAAAATGCGCCCGGGCCGGACGCTCCCAACTTGGGCTCTATATCTTCGGAATGGATGCTCGAGACTGGTCACTGTCAGGGCGCTCCAAGGCTGGACTTCTGAGGGCGCTTCCTACTACAGTATATTCCTGCAACTCTGCATTTTTCCAGCCGGATTTTCCCAACGATTACCGGTCGACAGGCCAGAAGTCATATTTGCTGCATGTTCTGCCAGTGTCTCCTTCCACATCCCTCCTCTCGCGTACACTACCGTAAACGCTTCTCATGCATGCGACGCCGCGGGATTCGATTGCAACATCCGAGTCATCCCGGCGGTGCTCTACTCTACTCTACAATCCCAAGGCGCCCTCAGTGGGAATCCGATCGCCCTCCATCGCGCACCGTATCATCGGCGTGTCCGCGTCAGGATACGCAATCGCCTCCGCCCGCGCCGCGGCGTCCAGCGGCAGCCGGTTCCACAGCGCCGCGGCCAGGCGCGCGTGGAAGCCCTCGCTCGGGTGGAAGCAGTCGACGTTGCTCAGCGCTGCCGAGCCCAGAGTCAGCCGCGCCGCTGTCGCTACTGTGCGCACCTTGAATTGGATATGTCGCGATCGGGGTGTTCAGCGGCTGGTATGTCACCGCGCTGTATCGGCGGATGAGTGGATAATGGGAGTGAATTCGGAGGAGTTACAAGTCGGGGTATCTAGCGCGCTGGTACTCCTGCACGATCTTGAGGAGGCGGGCGTCTTCGAGTTGCGAGGGTCAGGGGCAGAAGCTCCTCAGCAACGCATGCGTACTGTACTGTGTGCGCAGGTCCTCCATCTGAGCGCGCATGACGTCGCCCAGCGGCGGCGGGAGCAGCGCGCACTGTAATTTAGTGCGGCGCCATTAATGTCAGCCTCGCACGGGGACAGCAACCACTGGCAGCAAACTTACCGGACACTCGATCATGTTCACTTGCGGGACGCTTGGGACAGACACAGACGGCGGGCTAGGGGTTGCATCGGGATCCGAGCACGGTGTGCATGCACGCGTCCGAGCGACCGTGACGCACCAGTAATTCGACGGCGGCGCTGCATCTTTCTGGGTTAACTGCCAGTGGTGCAGTATCGTGATTTTCAGTTCGGCGCTCGGTAGACAAATGATTCTGAACACTCACGTTATAGAGCTCGGAAATCGGCATAATGCCCAGGACGCCGACCACCGTGTTCGCTGCCCAGTGTCAGTGAGTATCTCGTCAATCGTGCGTTTCTTTTCGGTGGGCCTGGCCCTGGCGATCACGCACGGATGTTGGCCCTCAGAATCTTTAGCGTCTCCCGGATGCGCGCTTCGTAGGTGTCCGCGGCGGTGGGCGAGCGCCCGGCGTCTGAAATACAGTAAGGGGACCGTGTTGCATTTACTATGGCCGCTCAGGCTGACGCATGGGTCGACTCACCCAGAAAGCACAGCTGGCAGATATCGTTGGACCCGATCTGGAGGTTGAGATACTTGAACGCCGACGCGGGGATGCGCATCGCTTGCACTTGCGGTACGAGGTAGTCTATCCCACGCTCAGAATCAGCTGAGGCTCAACACATGAAGCCGGAACGAGGCCTGGGACGCACCGCGGGCCTCCTGCGGCAGGTCCGTGGCGAGCGCGCCGCTCAGCGCGCCGTTCAGGCGGTCGACGCTGGGAGTGTGGGCTGTACACGTCAGTGGCGCAGTCTACGAACCGCTGACGCGCGTTGCAGTACCCTGGCACACGGGCACGCCGGCTGAGGCAAGAAATGGGGTGGTGTTAGCGCAAGTCCGTGTCACGGACGTCGGTGACGCACCCGGAAGACATGCCTCGACGGCGTGGCTCCCGACGCTTGCGCCCTGCACGCCGGGGTTGTATCGCTTCATGATCTACATTGCATTCCTTTTAGCCGGGCCGCCTGCCACGACAAAGTAGAGCCCGACGTACGTTGGGAAGCGTGAGGGCGCCAAGGTCCCCGCCGATGGGGTACGACACTCCGCGCCACTCGTTCAATGAAGCTGAAGCGTTTCCCGAGGGGGCAACGCCTAAGGCGCGGTTATTCAATTGCTGCGCGCAGTTTCTCGAAGTCCTCAGGCCTGACTGGCGCACCCTTTGCCAAGGCGCCGGCGGTGATGGAGTCCCCGACGGCCATGACGACGTCGAACTCGTCCGGCCGGAGGTCGTGCACGCTCTTCTCGGTGGCGTCGCGCGCGGTCAGCTGCGGGCATTGCGAGACGTCTGTGACGAAGATGTCCCGCCGGTCCACCGTGGGCGTCGCGCAGACCCATTCGGCCGTTGCGAAGAGTGCGGCGGCAGTCAGAGCGAGAGTTCTGCCCGTGAGGGCAAGCATCGTAGCGGAAACGTTGACTCGGAAGTGGGACACGGCCTGCGTACACTACATATATACTGCACTGTTTGCGGCACCCGTGCAGTCTGATCCTCGCATGACGCAGGCTCAGACACGGTAGAGTCTAGTGCCCATCCTCCGTATGTCGCCCTGTCTTTTCAGTTGACGGTGTGGAGTCCGGCAACGTATTATTGCAGGTCAGACCGCAACAAGTACCATGCTAGCCTCGACCGACGCGACCATAGATGATCTTCGCGCCGAATCCCACTCCTGGCCACTGTCTCCCAAATACTGAGAGATAGGCCGTAGAGCAAAAGGGAGTATACCGTGACACTCAGGAGCATGCGTAGTCAATGGTCAAGGCCAGGGTAGCACGACGTCGGGTCCGCTGTCATGAGGAGTCTGTCATATCAGCATACCGTACGCCTGAGCCTTGTACTCTGATCCAGGAACACCAATTTCATGAGCACAAGTTACCAGCGAGTGCCTGGGGGCGGTGCAAGTGACGTTCGCGGGATCAAATGTTTTAGTTGAGTAAAAGTGTAAGATATGAGAGAATGCTCTTAGTAAGGGATTCACGTACCAGACTCCAATAATTTTGCTTTTGCTAGATATATTTCGACGTCGAGTGCAAAAACACTGGGTTTGATAACGGCCGATTCCGATTCTTGTTGAGCTGTCAGCATCCACAACGTCGGAGATCCGGACAAAACCAACCAACCAAACCAACCAAGCTAACCAACAACCAAATATTGTGGAGAAATATCTCGGTCCCACAAGCTTCAGTCTTTGACTGTTATGATGTGCTCCCTCTAAATTCAAGGAACTTGTCCTTCGCGTATTGTATGGAGTACGGACTCTCGCGGAGGCAAAACGGAAGCTGCACCGAGCATTCGGGCCGAGCACTCAAGGGTTCGAGGGTACCTGAGCAGCTCAACGCTCAATAACTAGAAAACGACCTGCCACGGAGGGGTGCCGCACAAGACGAACATGATCTGAGTCATGTATATCCTGAGGCCATTCCATACCACATCTTTCACTGCGGTCGACTGACAACGGCGGACTGACGACGTCATCCCGCACATGGATTGCAAGGCCCAAGAACACGAACAACTGCAGACTCGCTAACCCGTGTCCTGCTTGCATGAGAGAGGCGACCCGGTTACTAGTATCGCTGGTCGTCGAGGAACATGTCGATACTCGAGCGCGTTGGGGCAGCTGCAGCTCGGCTAGCCTATAGGATAAAGCACGCCCGAGATTCAACAGCGCGTCAGTGACAGCGAAATTAAAAGGTCAAATGCTAGTATTGCGATTAAAAGGTCAAATGCTAGTATTGCGATATAAGTAGCAAAGGGAAGCACAGTGCAATAGTTGATTATGAGCTGGCCATGGGTTGGGGGCATTTGGGGAGTTGGACGATGCTGATCTCCGGCCGCGCGCACATGCGAGGTCAAACGCAACTGAATAATAAAAAAAGGGGGGGTGGGGAGTAGAGCGGCAGTCGCAGCCGATAGAAAGTGTGATGGGCGCGGGGAAGCGCAGCGCGCACAGCGAGCAGCCAGCAATGCGGCAGGCCAACGCTGCCGGACAACCAGCCCACGCCACTCGGCTAGCCGGGGGCAGGAAAGGCTGCGATAGCCTTTGGCTGCGCGTTCGTGGGCGCGGGTAGTGTCGCGGCGGCGGCGGCGGCGGCAGCAGCAGCAAGAGCGGTGACACGACAGCGACGACGACGAAAAATGTGGGGAATTGGGGAATGAAAAGGGTCGCCGCAAATTTCCGGCCGGGCGACGACAGCGAGTCAGCCGCCGGAGCGTTCGCAGCTCGGCCGAGGCGTCGGGCACTTTGATCCGTATGAACCGACCTTGGTTGGTTGGCTTGGTTGGTTGGTTTTGTCTGCAACTCATACGTTCTCTCAGCATGAGGCTGTGCAGCGCGATCACAACGTCGGAGATCCGGACAAAACCGGCCAACCAATCCAACCATACCAACGACCGGCCCACCGAGCTCGTATTCCGCGCCGCAATCTCCGCGTACAGCCCGACGGTCGTTCCTCACTGCGACCTCCCCGCCTCCTATCCTTTTCTTCATATMCTCCTCTGAGTCTTATCCCTTTCATCATGCAATCCAGCATAACTTGAAAAGAGCCTAAGCAATATAATACCGTCTTGCTGTCACTGTGGTTTTCAGGGCAACATCTTCGGCCTGCACGAAAGCGGCTGCACGGGTGCTAAATGGGAGCATTGATTGAAAAGAGATCGATGGTCATATCCTATAGGTACAGTTCAACTTCGACATGCCAACGTGATAATTCAAWTTTTTTCAGCTGAGGAGGATGGGCATAAGAGCGGAAACCGGATATATACACGTACATCTCGGCGAGTCGGCGACAAGCTCGGGAGAGTCGCGGTGGGCGTGGATGGGCACAATGCCGGTCGGTATGTGGGATATAACGGAGGTGGTGCGGAGGGGGCTAGGACGAGGTGGCGCGCGGGATTGGGGGAAACGAGGCCGCGCGAGCGGCCGACGCATGCGTACGCAGCGCGATACGGAGAACATGGCGTAAGCCGGTGTCTCGCGCGCTCTCGGCGCCGATGTAAGTGTACATGGGATGGCAGCTCAGCGCCGCGCAGTGCGTGCAACACTGCAACGGCGGCGGCAATGGGTATCGTGCACGACGCAGCATTGCGCGTGCACTGACACACGACGTCAGCGGCGCAGCATCCTAGTATGCAGCAAGGGGCAGAGAATAA
>NCVV01000011.1:192491-225310 GCA_002092955.1 Auricularia auricula-judae
GTGTCGTACAGCGCATCAGCGGCGCCATTGCATCGACGACGGCGACGAGGCAAAAGTCGACGACGGCCAAACACTCAAACACCGGATGCAGAGCGGCTGCAGCTGCGGCACCGGGGATTCGGATATACGGGTATAATCGGCCGTAGCGGTCATATCTGCCCGTTGGTATGTTTGGCATGGTTGGTTTGGTTGGTTTTGTCAGCAACTCATACGTTCTCAGCGCGATCGGTCGGAGATCGACTCGGCTTTTGCGACTGAACCACAACATCATGGCTACAGTACTCACCCACCCCTTAGGTTACAAAGTCAGAGTCACCTGTGATGATGTGCCGATGAAGATATATGGCGCCAGGCACGACGACAGGACCGCGACGTGCTGGATCATCAGCGAGGCTGGAAAGGTACGGCCTGGCGCAGACCTCACAGACGCGAGGCGTTGTTCTCTGACGCTGTAGTAATACAGCACTTTGAGGTTCATGTGGCAGCTACACAGCTGCGTGACGCAGTAAGCTGCTACGCATTCGTTGACGGCGTCGAAGTCGGAGGCCGCGTCCTGGAGGACGGGTATCGTACCTCGGGTACTTTTCGCGGACAGCGCGTCGGGCCCAGCTCAGTCAAGCGGATGTACTTCGCATCCTTTGCGGTGTCAGGTGCGCCGCCTGTGTTACGCTGGCATGCCATACTCAGCTATGCACCAGATCTTGAAGACCAGGTAACCCCTTTGAATGTCCAGGAACTGGGCACAATTCGCGTTGAATTCCGGCGTGTGCAAGTTCGCGGTACAATGGAAAGCAAGATTCGACACGCCGGGCTGCCAGACGTCCGTAATGGCAGTGTAATAGTGCACGAGAAGGCAAAGAAACTAGGCGGTCATAACACCCTGTGGGTCAATTTATTTCACGCTGCAGCGCGTACCGTAGTTCTCCTGAATGATCCGCATCGAAGCCTAGGCGAAGAGGTCGCGATAAATCCACCTCAGACCGTAGGCATAGAAGAATTAGACAAGGAGCCATACGTGACCTTCGTCTTCCGGTATCGTCCCCATGGCAAGCAAATTATTTGAGATTCTTTCATGAAACACTAATGCATCATCAGATGTTCTTCGGGCGCAAGGACTTTTTGGTCCCGAAAATGAGACTCCACAACGACAGACCGGGAAGCGACTTGCCTCTGAATCGGACGCCGGGCAGCCTTCATCAACCATCGCAAGTCCGCCAAAAAGAGTCAAAGCAGAGGGAATCGAGGAGGAATCTATTGAGAGTCTAAAGGTGCGGTTTCCCCCCTGCGCGGCTGGATGAGACGCTAGCACTCAGGATTTGCTTCGTTTAGGCGCGTATTCGGGATCTTGAGGCTTTGCTTCCCGAGCGGGAACGACGTGTGAAGGAAGAGCATATCAACGCCAGCCAATATTTCATCCCCGGAGAAGTTATTGATCTCACAGCCGAAGACTCGAATTGAGTTTTTGGGACATGTCACAGTCTAAGCAACATTTGCTGCTTACAGGCTGCTTATCATAACTGGAACTGTATTTTTAGCTGTGAAACGAGTCCTTCGAGATATCCCAGGGGATACTGTCGCGTATACGAATATTTTAGTCTCTCATCAGTTCAGTCTTGCCGCAGCACTTTGTCATCACGACGCGTGACGTCACACCGCGTCGCTCTCTTGCTCCGCTCTTCACCATGCCCGCCACAAAGCTGTCAAATCGTGGCTTTACAGCCTGGGTCACCTGTGAAAGCGAAAAGATGCCAGTGTATGGCGTCGAAACCAATGGAAATGCTTCCAGCTGCTGGATTGCAAGCGAGGCAGACAAGGTACGTAGCTACGCTAGCACAGGCCGGTCGTTGCTCGCACGAAATTTATAATGCGCTGTGGCAGAGCTTTGAAATCTACGTCCAAACTACCATGCAAGGCCAAGTGACAAGCTGCCGGCTTCATGTGGACGGCACGCGCGTCGCTCGAGGCATGTTGGGCTTCAGGAATAAGTTGCGATGGCACGCTCGGGGCGCTGAAACTGGACTTTCGTCCATCAGGAAGATGTATTTTTCAGCAGTCACTCTCGCAGGTACGTGATAGTAATACATCAATATGACTGCCTTATCTCATTGTGTTCGCACCGAAGACGATGACCAGCATGTGCCAGTCATAGCGGGCAACTTGGCACAACTTGGCACGATTCGCATTGAACTGCGGCGTATCAAAGTACTTGGCAAGAAGACTTCCAGGAAAGCATGGCCAACAGAACCATTGGCTTCCTCTGTGGTCATGCACGAACGCGAGAAGAAGCTCGGCGCGCACCACGCAAGGCTCGTCCAAAGTCGCGTCTGCATCCCTGCCGACGAGGATGCTAATACATTGCGCAGACTGGGCGAAAATTTACAGGAGCATTCCAGTACTCACTATCGTACTCAACCGTTGGACGCCGCGCCGTGCGCCGTGTTTGAGTTCCGATACCGCCCGAAAGGTCAGTCGCTGGCTACGCGGACAAGATTACTGGTCCGCAGACTCACCATGCCATAGCCATTCTACAAGCTCAGGGTATCGTTGACGTAGAACCGTCTGCCCATTCAATCGAGCAATCTAAGCCGAAGAAACGCAAAGCGGACTCGCAGGCACCGGACGTTTCAAAGGACCCTTTGGAGCAAGCTCTGCCGTCCAAGAAACCGAAGGTGGAAGCGCAAGCAGGAGGGTCGCGCGAAGGTTACGTACGGAGTTTGGAGGTAACGTGCTCGAATTCTCCGAGTTCCAGATTGTTTGTATTCATGCCACCACCCAGAAGCGCGTGCGCGCCTTGGAGGCGCAACTACCCGACCCTGCAGCCGAAGTGAAGGTCGAGGAAAACTCTTCCCACGTTCCGTTCCCTTTTAAGAAGGGCGAGGTCATCGATCTCACCATCGACGATGACTAGCACCTACCTGGTTTATCTACGTCTTAGCATCAAGGACCGTTCTTTATACTCATTATCTATAGACCCTGCTCTGTGGGGACCCTATGGGCGTCATGTATGTATCAGATCTGACACGTCCAGTTGATTCCCCCAGGGACTGTTCCCCGGTGACGAGGCTGTTTTGAAGTGCCGTATACTGGCACTTGAAGCTCCTCCAGCAATACAAACGATGGCCGGATGTTACGAATCTTGGGGTTTGAGAATCACGCGAATGAGCATGTTCAGCGTCGTCGGCTCCTTGCTGTCGACCGCGACGACCGTGACGCGGCGTTGCTACAGTAGCTCTCTGCATGCCACTCGGAGATGTTCACTCTGAGCTCAAGTCCCAACGCTGCATGACGGTTGGTATGTAGCAAAATGACAGGATCAGTTCGCCCTTGACCTGGAACTGAGAACTCCAATTCAGAAGAGGCAAACCTAAGCCCACTGACTCAAGACTATGAGATCACGACCAATAGCAACGAGACAAGGCAGGCGCTGCGGCGTTATTGCTGAGATCTGAGAAGTAACAGCGACGGTAGTCGCCTTCGCACGTCCATCTGTCAGCCAGGCTGGCCGCGCACGTCGAAGCGACAGGTTACAATGCAGTGTTGGAGATTGCGGGCGGCGGCGACTATGTACGATGCGGGCAGAACGGATATACAGCCAGATAAGGGGAGATGAAAACCAGCAAGGAAAGCGGTGGGCGCAGTTGCACATGCACGGATAGACGGCGGATGCACGCGTAGGGGACAGGACACGAATATTAGCAGGGCAAATGAGCGAGAGCAGTGTGTCTGTTTCAAGAATAGTTATTCCTCGATGGGGCTCAGATGGCTGGGCAGCGTGAGCGGGCGGAGGCTCGCGGACGGCGGATGGGGAGCTCACTCTTTCAGCAGCTTGTTCATGGTGAACATGTCGACCTTATCCTGCTTGAACACGGCGCGCATGCTGGGATCGCATAGTATCTGCCGCCGATTCGCGGGGTTCTGAAGGTCGTGGGCGTGGATGTGCTCCCAGAGCTTCTTGACGACCTGTGTGCGCGACATGCGGTCAGTCTGAAGCAGATGAGCCAGCGGCTCGCTACAGTTGGCCGTCGGGTCAGTGGACGATAAGCAGTTTGGGGTATAGAATAGACCTGAGCAGGAGCTCCTTCTGGAAGCCGCCCCGAGCGCCGCCACCTCCTGCGGCCGTCGACTTGCGCTTTTTCTTGGGTTTCGGGCTCGCATCGTCGTTCGGCGATAGGTCCGAATCGTCGTCGATGATGTCCCTGCTCTTCTTGATCCTCTTCGGCGTCCGGCTCGCGCCACGCTTGCCAACGGCGCGTGTCGAGCCGGACCGCCGCGAAGGGTTAGAGTTGAGCTCCTGGGAGAGCTGGCGCGCGAGCTCCTCGTCCGTCAGCGCAGCTTTAGACTTGGAGGAGGAAGATTTTTTGGCAGACGAGTCCTTCAACGCCATTCGTCAATATTTCGTTGAAGCATGAGCGAATTGTAATGAGACATGCCTTGGACTTGTGCTTCTTCGCGGGCGGGTCGTCGTACCCGTCGTCGCTGGCAGCATAGTCGCCGCTGTCGTCGTCGGCGGTCCCATTCCGTTTGCGCTTGTCGCGCGGAGCGGGAGTTGGCGTCTCCGGGCGGTCCTGCTCGGCATCGGGCGGGCTGGCGCCGTTGAGCTCGCCGGCGTCATAGTCCTCGTCGTCCTCCGGAGGCTCGGGGACGCCGCCCGCATCCGCCGATACGTCTTCGAAGACCTGGGCGATGAGCGCGTCGATGTCTTCCTTGTTGGCGCGGATGAAGTCGCTGGTGACGCCGGCGGCCTGGGTCTCGACGAGCTGCTTGCGGACGCGTTTGGCGCTGATGGACGACAGGTCTGTGCCTGGGTCGTTCAGGATGCTGCGTATCGCAGGCTCCAGCGAGGACACCGTCACCGACATGGCGGCTACTGAGCGGTTCCGCGAACCGACGGCGGCTGTTGGGAGTGGCACAGGCGGAGTTTTCACTCTTACAGTAACTAACAAATGAAGATCGGCCAGACCTGGTCGCAGGAGGAAGGCAGAGTTCGAGCTATGTACCTACAGTTTTTTTATATTAGAGCACTGTTATAGCTTGTAAAATAGCTTCATAGATAAGCCTTATATATTGTTATTCAATGCGATGAAGCACGGCTGTGTAGTGTAGTGGTTATCACTGAGGATTCTGAAGGGTAGTAACCCGCAGGATATTCCTTCAACCCTGGTTCGAATCCAGGCACGGTCATTAATTTTATGGTGCATCTACGGTTCATTCTGTAGTCTTGACTTTTGCCAACTAATATAAAACGCAGGACTACTGTTTATGTACAGGAAGCAGTTCCCATTCAGTCCGATCAATATTGGAGGAAGCGCTCTCCGATCTTGAAATGCATTAGAGTGAATATTTATACCAGTATAATGTGCGTAGCGTTCGCGTCAGTGCTAATATTTTCCTGTCGTGCGTGCAAAATTCAGCAATCGACTGGATCCATTAAATTCGAGTATTGAATATTCTAATTAGTAGACGCGGTAATGCTCATCTCGATCGTCTCAGATTCGACCCGCAAAGAGCCGCAGGATAGCATATCGTGTGGGTCCACGTACGCCTTGACGACCGGTGCGCCGTCCCCAGCGATGTCACTGACCCGGAACAGCACATAAAGCTGCAGAGGATCCTCTGGTTTACGTGCAGCTCGAGACAGCTGCATTGCCTACGAGCACGAATGAGTCGGACGTCCCCACTGCGCGAAGTTGGCAGTAGCGCACCTGAAGGAACTGGCGCCGCTTCATGTGGAATGTCTCATCCTGATCCCCGCTGGTTGCCTTCACCTCGATATAGTATTCTGGTGCGGTCCCGTGGTACTCCGAGCCAGGCGGGAAGAGGTGCTTGGTCAACATGCTCGCCTTGTCGTGATGCACAAAGTCGGCCAGTTCTTGTCCCTCGAACGGCGGATGTCCAGCGAGAGAACGGAAATGCGACGTCCAATTCTTGTAGGTGAACGCAGGCGCGCAGTCCACCAATTGCGCTTGAAGCAGCTCGAAGACCTTGGAACAGCATAAGAAAGACATGCGGAAAGACACGGTGGTATGCTCACAAAGTTTTCGCCAAGGAATCCAATCTGTTTCGCGCGGGCGTCGTCGGAAGGCCGCGCTCTTGCGGGAGCACGTTCTGGGTTGCCATTGACGCGCGCACGACGCTGACCCACCGCAATACCAGTCAGGCCTTCACGGACAGCGCCACCAGCAGCAGCGCGTCGCCGAGGCTGCGGGCCTCCCTCTTCACCGGCTCCTCGTTCAACTGATCTTCATTCTCGTGCCCCGCAACGGGAGGCGCGCCGGCGATAGCGACCTGCGGAAGCCTGGCCCGCGCGGCGGCACTGCTAACGTGCTGAACCTCGCGACGGCCCGCGTCGGTCTCGATATATGCTTCCATATCATTGTCAACGGGTGCAGCGGGATGCGGAGAGACGGTCTGAGCAGGCGGCTCCGGAGATGGAGTCAGAGGCCGATGCACAGTCACGGTGCTGCGACGCGACCTGCGCCTGCGCCGAGCGGGTGGTCGAGGTCCACGAAGGTCCAGCAAATCATCATCCAGCGCCGGCGTGCGAGCCACGTCCGGTTCCGGTTCTTCGTCCTCCAGATCGTCTGCTACGGAAGCCGTGGAGCGGCGCGCTGAAGCGGCGCCGAAGTCCAACTCATCATCGTCGATAGGCTCTTCTTCTCCTCGTGGTGATGATACGGTTTCATCCTTCTGCTCGTCGGTGGGGTCTTCAAACATCTCGATGTCGTCCTCGTTTGGTTCGTCCTGGACTGTATCGCGCGGGATGCGCTCAAGCTCCTCGAATTCGCGAATCCCAGCATTGATGAGCATGTCGTTGATTTCCTCGTCGTCATTGAAGTGTATAATCGCGTTGACCGTGATATTCCCGTCGTCCCCGAGGCCGAGTGCTTGGGAGATCTCCCGCAAAACATCGGCGCGCCTTGCTCGGGTCGAAGCTGTAGACGCAACGAAGAGTTCCAGATTGCCTTCGGCGTCGCTCCTGGACCAACAGGCGCTTGTGACCGAAATAGGCTGCACGTTTCCGCCTTGTAGCGCATAGGTGACCTTGACACGCTCGACCCGGAAAAGAGATATAGAGCTGAGCAGCACTCTGTTGGAACCTTTGAAGTGCTGCACCCTAGAAAAACATAAGCAATCTGTCTTCAGAAGCAAGGCACCAACTCGCCGTCGAAGAAAGGGTACTTTTGCATGGTACGCCTCGGTTTCGTGAGCTTCGTACACGCCAAACGCTGCGTCAGCATTGACCGGAAGGT
The DNA here is from genome assembly GCA_002092955.1 of Auricularia auricula-judae. Lineage (NCBI taxonomy): Eukaryota > Fungi > Basidiomycota > Agaricomycetes > Auriculariales > Auriculariaceae > Auricularia > Auricularia auricula-judae. The sequence continues at coordinate 199,742 of NCVV01000011.1, forward strand.
CATCGACGCACACGGTCGCCTGCACGAGTCGATCTATACGCTTTGCCTGAAGGCCAAATTTGTCAATCAGGGGCTGTAGTTCGACCAAGCGGTCTGGCGGTATGGCCAGGAACCAGACATGGCGAGCAAAGAGCTTCTCCAGCTGGCCGCTAGGATCCGGAAGGAAGAATGTGGCGTTGTGATTACCGAGCCTCACGATGCTCTCGTTCTCGGCATTCTTCATGGACACCGGGAACATCGCCACCTGTTGCATGAGGAGCGTCCAGTCTACGCAGGTGCCAGCTCTGATCCATGCTATCGTCTGCGCGGCATACGATAGTAGCTCCAAGAGCCTCGCTTTCTGCTCAACACTTAGAGGTGCAGCTTGGTGTTGGTGCGCAAAGGCATTCAGTTCTTGTGCGATGATGACGGGCTGTGCGTCCGGAATGGCTAGGTGCTGTCGGAAGAGGCCCTCGAGAGCGGGATACTTCGATTTGAGCGCGACCTTGAGCGTCATGATGTTCGGACCATCCCATACAAGTTCGTTCCGCGAGAGCCATCGACCATCGACCAAGAAGAGTGGACGACTTTGGAACGCATTACTTTAAATGTTGTCAGCAAACACATACCGTACCAACGAGAAGAGTAAACCAACCCGATTTGTTCCGCGATCTCATGATATCTTGCCTCAAGCTGCTTATACAGCGCTTCTACGTCCTGTCGTCGTGCGTCCGGCGTCCCGGAAAGTGCAAGAAGCCGCTTCAAGAAGAACGCAGCGTTAACGTCGCTGCTGACTCCAAAGACTCCTAGAAACCCCCAGTCGCCTTCGGGGTCCGCGATAGGAAGCATGGGCATGTCCGCTGTCGCAAAAGGAGCAATGCGACTGTTCGGAAGAAACGTCGACCTGAGTGCCACAGTCGCACCGTTGCGACATGAGACGTTCAGCTGTGCAATGAAGGTGATGAAGGCGGATAGATGTTGTTGGCTGCCAGATAACTGCTTTTTGAATCCAGGCCAGAAAATGCGCAATAGGGTGAGAAAGCGCGGAGTATCAGCCGTCTGTACGCAAGTGATAAGAGCTAAAAGTTCGGGAGAGGGTTGCCCATTGACCACGCGCGGTACCGTCAACACACCAAGCTGCGACTGCAGCCACCTTTGCCATTCTGGGCGGTCGGCTTCAGAGACGGAGGCTGGAGATACGAAGCCAGAGTGGAGAAACCGTGCGGGAGGCTCGAGGAGACTGCTGAGGGATTCGCGGCTCCCCAAAGCATCCATATAAAGTCGACTTCCCCTGATGAGCTGGCCACCAGCGTCAGCGAGCCATAGTGAATCAGGCGAGATCGGAGTCGTGTGGTGATCCAGACTATGCCTCACGAGGTAGACGTAGAGAACGTGCTCGAGAGCTCTAGCCATTGTCAAGGCTGAGTTGGAACGATGAAGTTGCAAGATCTTTCCAACGACAACGTCAGGGCTGACGGGTTTGACACCAAGCCTCTCGAGGAGCTGTCTGCGGTTCGGGCTCGAGGATGTTGTCCTAAGAACGTTGATGCCCAAGCCAGAGGGGAATCTCGAGCTGTCTGCGCTGAAGAATAGCGCATCCGTGTCGGTACAGTTAGTCCACGAGCCATCTGCGAGCTGTGCGACGGGTAGATCGTAGATGCGATGGTCGGTAACATGGTAATAACCGGCCGACCAAGTACGCCGCCTACCACTAGGCATGACGTAGGTGATGCCATGGGCAGTAAGCAGTGAGCAGACCTTCTCCATCCACTCGTTGTCGCGCAAAGTAATCGCATGACCTAATTGACCCAGACCCGCCATCAGGTCACTGAAAGTCATGTCCTGGACGCCGAGGAGCTTCAACTTCGCCTTCAGGCTGCTCGGATAGGCGTTAGATACGTAGTGGAACGAGAGCTTGTCTTCGGGGATCAAAGGCTCTCCGCCAAGTGCGTAAACGGACGGGAATTTGACGCATGAGGGGACGCGGTAGTGGCCATCCCTGCATTTAATCACCTCGGACAGCCGCAGCTTGGCAAGGATTCCCGACCCCAGACGCGAAAAGAAGGGATCGACGATGTCTGAGTCGGCGGGCAGAAACTGTAGCCATGTCATCTCGAGACTAGGCATGGACCTGAAGTGAATGATGGCGGAGGAGAATGTGTCACAGATGCCGTCTCGTATCGTCTTGTTCCATTGCAGATCGGTCAGAACGTCCTCGCGATTGGCAGCAGTAAGAAAATCGGCCTGAATGATAAACTGTAGAAATCAAGGAATTAGCTATGCGGGATTGACGAAACAGGGATCTCACGCTGAACCCGACGGTGCGCATAGGTAGGAAGGCGTGGACCATCTGGCGGGCGATGACCGGCTCGTAGCGGGCGTTTAAAGGGAAAGCAAGGACTATCTCGGTGCTCTCCACGTTCTCACGCTTCGGTTCGCCTCGGTGAGCAGGAACGACCTGCGCGACCCGCAGAAATGGCTGCGCTGATGTCGCGTCGCCGTTGACTGTCCGGATAGTGCAGATATTTCCGTCAATGCGACGGGAAACGGTGAACTGCTGGCCGTCATCGATGGACAAACGGGCGAGACGCCGCATGAAGAGCAGGACATTTGTCCTGACGTGCTGCAGCTGCGACTTTACGACGGCATACTGAGCCCCATCGCAGAAGTCTAGTCGCATCAACGTCCAGCCAGGGTGATTAAGACGGTCTGCGGTCCACTGGGGTGAAATCATGCCCAACTCGGCCGCTCTGTCTAGGACGAAATGATATCCGAGCGAATGTACGTGCACCCGATTTGCGACCTTGAACATCGCCTTGGCGCCTGATACCACTGAGCCTTGACGCCCGTGACGCGTCTTGCATGCTCACCGATTCCCTTTTCACCTAAATACGTGTTAGACGCGACATGCAAAGCGACTACTTATTCGGAAACTTACCAATGTAGCCCGTTTTGTTTTTCTTGGTGCTCTGCCCGATCCCGCAGAATGCTTTGACGTTTGCTGCAGAGAACCCGGCTTCGTTGCACTGTACCTCCATGTATGACTCGCGGAGGACAATGCTGAGCTCAGGGACGACGCCGTCGATGTAAGAGTTATCGTCGGCATTTTGGATCGTTTCAAGCACGAAGTGGGCAGGCTTTGAGTATAGTTCGTCGGAAAGGCTGAATAGAACGCGAAGATCAGGAAATGGGCACATAAATTTGTGCTTGCGTACATCTGCAGCGACCTTGCCAGCTTGTCCTTGAGATTTTGAACTGCATTCAGGATGCCTGGATTTCCGCGCGCAAGTTCTCGAACAAGGTCCTCGTCAACGCCAATATCCCGACGAATCTGACGGACAAATTCTTGCTCTGGCGAGATTTCGCTCGACGACGCCTGTAAGTGGCCATGAATAGAATCCTTGGTCCATGAGCAGACCAAGCGTGACCACGCACCATATACGCCAGTCTTTCGTGGTAGACGAACGGCCAGCAGCGCGTCCAGACTGATTTCTTTGTTCGACGCGGAAGCAAGCAGTGTGGCGGAAGCGGAGCAAGCCTGCTGGCGGACTTGACACGGATTCGGACATAAATCTGACATCTCCGCCTCTCTCTCTCGCTTTCCGAGGCTGGCTCTGGTCTGAATTTCGTCTTTCTGGGGGGGTCATGGATCTTTTTCAGTGCCCAAAAAATGATTTAGAAACCCCGCCTATTTGCTTTGGATGCATGCGACACTTGATGCCACCCATCGCTTTCAGCAGCTGCTAAAATACTAGTGATTCCATTCGTCCCAGATAATTCGTGGCCATTCACGTGACCAATATGCAATAAGCGGTGGTGCGTTGAATATCCCCTGTACTCTTCTAGGAGTGCCGAATGGTGCGGCCCGCCTCTGCACTTCTCGGCCGTCTTGAGGCGCGGACCAGCTCTTGCTCCCGTTCACACTCCTCGCTCACCCTTAACATTTAGTTCGCCAAGTCCTGAACGGGGTGCTCGTCATGCTGGACCTGCTGTCCTCGCCGTCGCGCAGTCTGCGCACAAAGGCCCGGTCACCTAGCGTCTCTCCCCCCGTCACGCCGGCCAAGATGCGTCCTCTCGCTGGGGCAGATGAGTCTGCAGTTCCACAGCCCGTGCCCGCGCTCGATGCCGACTCGCCCGCTGCACCGTCGTCCATGGCTATGCTGTCGCCACCGTATACGCCAGACAGGAGACGCTCGCTCAACCCGCTGGCCTCGTTCAACATCCGTTCTCTCGTCAAGTTCAACAAACCCAAGTCCTCGACGCGAGAGCCAGCCCCTCCCCTGACTCCTGACCCGTCTCCGGCGCGTCAGGCGCGTCCGGGCAATCCGGTATGCGGTGTCTCGTCAAACGATGGACAAATGGCGGAGGACGCTCCGCTGCTGCGTTCCCCCGAGCGCACACCGTCTCCCAGGCCGGACGCATCGTCTCCCAGGTCGGACGCATCGTCTCCCCCTTGCGTCGAGGACGCTCCCCCACCTAAGTGCCCTCCCGGGTCTTCCAAACGTGCGCATGATCCAGCTGCTCAGGTCAACTCTGTGTCCCTGTCGTCACCCGTCTCGATTGTTTCTCCGCGTATCGTGTGGTCGACCAGCAGCGACACCGAGCCCGAGTCTCCGCTAGCGTTCGCAGACGTTGCCTCGCTCGAGTCGGAACCCGAACACGTCCTTTCTCCCGGCGCGCCGCCATGCACCCCAAAGCTCTCCCCCGCAGGCTCTGCCGAATCGCCCGCCAGCGTAGACACGCCGACGCCGCAGCGTGCGCCGATGCGCCGGCTAGGCAGCACGTACTCGGACCACTTCTCGCCTCAGCACGTTCTGTGCGACGAATTTCTCGCCAAGTACGCGTTGGACGGCGAGATCGGGGCGGGCGGCTACGGCTTTGTCCTCACCGCGCGCGTGCGGGAGACCGACGTGGAGGTCGCGATAAAGTTTGTGCTCAAGTCGCAGCTCGGCCCGGAGCAGTGGACGTACGATCCGCAGAGGAGGAGATGCGTCCCGCTCGAGGTTTATTTGCTGCAGACGCTCGACCATCCCGGCATCATCTCGTGCTTGGACGCGTATGAAGATGAGATATACTTCTACATGGTGAGATTTTTGACACCTTTAAGTGGCGCGTGCTCACATCTCGAGAAGGTGCTCGAGCTACATGGGTCGCCGTGGTCGAAGCAGATGTCCCCGCGCCCGGCGGAGCGAGGTGACAGTCCTCGCAAGGCAGATGCGTATCCGAACTTGGACGATGTCGACGGCGAGTGGCAGGATCTCCACGGCCCGCGAGAGGCCACCGAGATCGTGCTGCCGAGCTACCTCAAGCTGAACCCGCAGCTGAACGTCCACCGCCCTGGGCTCTGCTTTCGGCGCCCGTCTCAGGACCTGTTCGAGTGCATCGAGCACAACCCACTTTGTGAAGACGAGGCGAAGTACGTGTTCGCCCAGGTCGTCGACGCTGTGCGGTATTTACACAATCACGGCGTTGTGCATCGTGACATCAAGGACGAAAACATCCTTGTCGACCACAATCTCAGGGTGCGTCTCGCGCCATCCTCCCGCTCGTACTGCTCCCCATTGATGATGACCTGCAGATCAAGCTGATCGACTTTGGCTCGGCCGTACAGGAGGATCTCAATCTACCTGCACCAGTCTATACAGTGTTTTACGGGACTCCCGTCTACGCGGCCAGCGGTGCGTTTTGGTCCCCATAAAGTTTTGTCTTCGGTCACGCTAAGGACGAGATATGCAGAGATTCTCAACCACTTTCCTTTCTATGCTGCGCCGGCCGAAATTTGGACGTTGGGCATTCTTCTGTGCAACATCGTGTGGGGCTGCTCTCCCTTCGCCGACCACGAGTCCGCGCGCATCGGCGCTGTACATCTTCCTCGCTTTATCCCCAACGCGCGCTGGCGCGAGTCCAGCACCGCCGAATCCATCGGGACGTGCATCAGCCTTGTCAACTGGTGTCTGCACCCTAGTCCCGCGAGACGGCCGACCATCGACGGCGTGGCGAACCACCCGTGGCTGAGGGACGCGTTCCCGATCGAATACCGCGACGGAGCGGCGTAGGCTGCTCCTCCCTCATTCATTTCCGCGCGTTTTCTTTTACTTTTTTGTCTCGGGCGTTCAGGGTTCTCTGGGTGATTCCCGCATCGAGATCCACCTTCATTCTCTTCATTACACTGGCAACAGCCTTCTCTAATACTGCGCGGGCGTGACCTCACCTCGCCCTGTGCCTTGCTCCGCGAATGTAACTGCCAGACAGTAAACTTCCATGTATTTACATTAGACAGCGTACAACGGACACTATGTATGTAGCTCGAATAGAGCAATAATTGCTGTGTATAATGGTTCCGGCGCAAGTACGGCGCAGTACGGCGTTATTGACCGATCAGCTAGCTGCGCATGGATCGAGCGCCTATTTCAAAGTTGCGGGCCTTGCGGCTTGCTTCTGCCCTGCCTCTGCCCATCACGCCCGAAGGCTGCAAAACCTGAGCAAAACGAGCATGGTGCGGTTCAACGCGCTTTGGACGGCTTCAGGGCTCTTGAAGACTGCCGCGCAGGGCGTGGCAGGCCTTCCACGCAGCGCATTGGCTGCATTGCTCATATTTGGCTGCCTCCTTACGATTCTCTTAAGAGAACCGCGGCAACTGCGTTCAATCTACATCGCATACCGCTCTCATCTACCTGCTACGGCGTCTGAATCGTATACACGGTCAATACAACGAGATGCCGCACGGTACGTTGTCGGCGGATATTGTGGCATTCTAGCCTGGCCTCACACGCTAAACGTCATATTAGGATACCACGGACATTATTATCGCCTTCTCTAATTGGAATTTCACCTGAGTACGCGTCCAAGGAACTCGAACGAGACAAGGCCGAAAATGGCGGCGACGACCATACGATCTTTCCAGCCTCCGGTAAGTCGTTGGCGGACGCCTGGAAAGACCTCAAGTACGCGAAACCTGCGCCTGAAGTCAACGAATTGCTACCACAATTTCGCGGCACGCGTTGCCTCTCGCGATACCCGCTGCAAGACTGTCCGTTCCCTGGCCAATGTCCCCCGGCCATTGCAGGCAGCTATGCGACGAAGCAAAAGGACAATCATCTTCCATGCGCGCAATGGGCGACTGGCGAGCCGCTACCCCTCCAACGCTATCTATCCGATCGAGGCCAGTCCCAGGGACACGGCGCAGCTCGCGAGCATTTGCTGGATTGGGACGTCGACGGGCGGTGGATAGATGACATGTGGCACCCGTACGATCCGCTGCTCCGGAAGCCAGACCCGTTCCACTTCTTCACGCCCGAGGAGGTGCACCGCTGCTTCCTTGGCAAGCGCATCGTCTTTCAAGGCGACAGCCTCGTGCGCCAGCTCTTCTACCGCGTCGTCAACTACCTGCGGCAGGTGCCCACGAACGTCGAGCACGTCTTTGACTGGGGCACGTCGTCCTACCAGCCTTTCAAGAACGGCACCGACAAGTGGTACCCCAACTGCCCTGACCGACAATGCACCTTTCCGGAGGAGGCGCTCTACACTGTCATGTTCGACTGGCATAATCCCTGGGATCCCGCTGGCGAGTTCAAGAGGCTCCATAGTTACAAATCGGACGTTGTCGTCCAGGGCTGGAACTACTGGCTCGCGGGCGACTTCAACTTCGGGCCCCTCAGACGCGAGCTGGCCAAGTTCCTTGACGGCGACGACGAGGGCTCGCAAGGCTCGGGGCCGTGGAAGGGCAAGTTGACTTGGTATCTGACGCCTGTGCGTGGGCCCGAGGAGGCAGACTACCAGGAATTTCGGTGGAGGAATCGTGGTATGCGTCAATTTGTGCATACTCGCCGGTGAGTGGTTGCCTCGCCGATGCGGTCCATATTCTAACCTTGGCGCAGGAAAGCCGGGCAGTCAAACATCAACATACTTCCGAACGACTACATGACGACTAATGGAAAAGGAAAAGACATCGTCCGCGACAGGCGGCCAATCGACAGTTCCTTCAGTGAGTCCCAAATCGCGTGCCATCTGGCTCTGACATGCTGATTCGATCAATAGACGACGTGCACTTCATGGCAGACTTTCTGAAGTCGAACTTCCCCGAGCCACTAAAACCAGGGCTACAAAACATCAAGGTGAGTTGCTCCTCTTACGCATCGCTCTTGTTCAAATTCATACCGCAGACACCAATGGACTGGGACACGCGCGACGTCGTGGACCTCAACATGATCATGGTCTGGCTGAACGGCCTTTGCCATCCTTCGTCGTAGGTATATAGAAGCTTGGAGTATCACCGGACATTCTTCATACAGGATTACCGCACATTCTGGTCATCGCACTCACATCGCGCATCGCTTTCGGAATTGTATCATTATGCTTTGCTTCGTGTAGAAGGAATCAGGACATTCATCGTTCAATGACTAGTGATACCCTACTAGCTTCCATATAAATCCTAGCATTCCCAGTCTATGTGTCGGCCGATGTACTGTATTGTCATGGGATCGGGTGCCGGGCGGAGTTTGAACGCGTGTACGCGCTTTCTCCGCCACATTGCCCTCCGTGACAGGGATCGATGTCAAGACCAAGGAAGCGCGCTTCGCGCGCGTCTCTTACAGAACAAGATGTGGAAATAGTCCGTATTCGACGATTATCTGGGTAGCTGGTTGTCTGATCCCTGCGCACTGTGCAGTCGACTGCGTCTGCGCTCACAAAGGAGCAAGAAGGAATTCTACAAATACGGAGGAACAATGGTGTCGCTGAAGATCTCGTGGAAGAACTTGCGCGTGGCAAATCCAGCGTACAGAACACGGTACAGGAGCTGAAGGACAACTTGGCGAACTCCCTTCAAATGTAAGACGCAAAGAACGGTCTGTCTGGCCGCGTTGACGCGCCATCTAGACTTTCAGACGAGCTTTACTCTAAGCCGGCTCATTTCGTTCTCGAAACGATCCAGAACGCCGACGATAATACCTATCCTCCCGATGTCGTCGCCGAGCTCCGGATCGTCCTTCGTCCTTCGTACATGGAGATCCAGTGCAACGAGGTTGGATTTTCCGCGGCAAATGTGAAGGCCTTCTGTGGAATTGGGAAGAGCACAAAGAAGAACAAAGCTGGTTACATCGGCAAGTCCATCCCTGACGCTGTCCAATGCAACGTCTGACAATAGTTCTAAAGGCGAAAAGGGCATTGGTACGCGCATAGACACTTCGTTGACCTCATACTGAAGAGATTCCAGGTGCAAAGGCGATGTTCAAGGTCGCCAATAAGGTTCACGTTCACTCCCTCGGTTACCATTTCGTCCTCGATCGAGAGGAAGAACTGGGAATGATCTCGCCACAATGGTCGCCAGAAATTCTGAACCAGCCTGGTTGGACGTTGATGCGCCTCGACTTCTGCGACCAGAATCAGTTCGCGGTCGTGAAGGCGCAGCTGCGTCATGTGCGCGACACAGTTCTTATCTTCATGCGGCGCCTTTGCCGCATTTCTATCGACGACGGGGAGAAGTTCAAGGTCTCGTGTAGCTTCGACGGAGACATTTGCACCATCCTTACCACGATCGGCGGGGTCAAATCGCGACAGCCATACCTTCGCGTCGCAAGACTCGTGTCTGCCTTTCCCGACGAACCGAAGCGGGAAAATGTGGACACCACGGAGGTCGTTCTGGCCTTCCCTCTAAACGAGGTCCTGAAGCCTGTCATCAGTAACCAAATGGTCCACGCTTTCCTGCCCATGCGCGCCGTAGGCTTCAAGGTGAGATTCACTCGTCTATCAGGCACGGTATTGACACTCGTCTCTCAGTTCATCATCCAAGCAGATTTCCTTACGGCGGCGAACCGCGAGGATGTCTTGTCCGACCTTCAGTGGAACAAAAAACTCCGCGAAGGGATCTGCGAGACGTTTTGTGATGCGCTCGCAGATTTCAAGGCCATGAAAAGTCTGGAGAAGAACTGGTTGTTGTTCCTCCCCGACAAAAACGACGTCGTCGACCCATTCTTTTCTCAGCTTAGCGCAGACATTCTGGCCAGTTTACGCACCATGGATGTGGTCAAATGCGCTGACGGACACTACCGCACCCCCTCCGCCGTTAGATTTCCGTCAGTCTTCTCCCACGAGGGAAAAGGCCTCATACCCGAGAATCAGCTACCGTTCCACTACGTCTCTCCCAACTATCCCTCGAACACGACCGCGAAGCTCAGAATGCTCGGTGTGCAGAACATGACGTTCGCCGACTTTCTAGGCGGGCTTTGTCGAATGGGCAACGCGATTACTCTCCGTGGAAATGACTGGCTCGAGGAGGTCTGTGGGCTGATCACGTCGCATGGCTTTACGTGGAGGCAGCGGGTCGGGGAGCAGCTGAACGACTCGCGGGTTCGCAAATTGCCCATCGCGCAACTGGCGGACGGTTCGTGGGTGAACTGCGAACGCCCGGGATCGCTATTCTTCAGCGGCGACAGCTCTCGCTTTCCGTCCGGCCTGGGTATAGACGTCCTACAGATCGACTCCGACAGTCCGCGACGCAGGCAACTACTATCGAAGCTCGGCATCGCCGTTATCGATGTTAACGTCGTCGCCAAGAAGATTGTGGAGTTGCATCGCACCAACATGACGCTGACAGTTGCTAGGGCATTGCAGCACGTTCTATATATCTACAAGAACCGGCATTCGATCGTGAAGGAGCCTATCTCTGTCTATTCCCTGTGGCTCCCAGACACCGGCGGTCAGCTCCTGCGCGGAAACGAGCTCTACATGGACGACCCACGCCTGCCCGCTATCAGCAAGCTCCTTGAGGCACCTGCCAGATTTCTTCATTCCGACTTCGTCTCGCCTCCGACGTTCAACTCTGACGAGCAGCACCTGAAAGAATGGCACCGCTGGCTGCAATCTACGCTTTGCGTATCTACCGTTCCCAGAGTCCCCAGCGGACGCCCCGCTCCAGAGTTCATCGACCTTATTTCTCGTCTCCAAATTTCCAACCGAACCGCGCGGTTACTGTCTCTCTTGCGACAATTCTGGCCTGGAATTAATGCTCAACTCGTTCAGACGCACCACGCTACCGCCTTCAGCGAATTCATGGGCGATCTCGAAGTCCGTTGCCAGAATGGTAGGAACGCGACATTGAGGTCCACCTTCGTCCCCAACCATAGGATTACGCCCTTTGCCACCAACGACATGCCGCAGCTGCCTATTCCTCAGGCTGACCTCGACAAGGATTGGTCCTTCCTCTGCACGTTCGGCGTTAGCGTCGACGTGGACGCAGCATTCTTCCTCAAACGACTACTTGCACTTTCCAAGTCCAAAAGCGCCAAGAAGGAGCAAGTCGAACCGCTATACAAGCAGCTCGAAGCGAGATTTCATGAAATCCCGACAGAGATTCGGTGCGTCGATTGTAATATTCGTTCGTTCAATAAAGACTCAATTCGAGATAGCAACGCGTTTCAGACTCACAGTGTCTTCCTGGCGAGCAAGCGATGGTTCTCCCAGCGGGACGTCGTCTGGGACGGTCCAAATATCCTGACGCTGAAGACCAGCCTCAAGCTACGATACCCGGGTTTGGAAACCCTCTTCCGACAACATCTCGCCATACCGGACGCCAAACCGGCCATTATTGCCGATGAGCTGAAGGCGTTTGCGGAGTCGCACGAAGGCCGTTCTCTGAGCCCCGAGGAAAGCGAGAGGCTCATCGGACTTCTTTCATACGCTGCTCAGACCATCGCCCTCGTCAAGGCGGGTACCTGCCCCGACTGGACGACCTCTGTTCGCAAGGATGCAATTTTTCCGGTTGCTCGTACAGCGGCTGGCAAAGTCAGGCTGTTCGCCCAGACCAAGAAATTCTACCTTACCGATCCGAGCGGGCAGCTCAAACAGCTCTTCGACGGCAAGACGTGGTTCCTCGCCATTTCACCAGAGCGGCTCGTCGACCTTCACCCTCTTATTGACCACATCGGCTTGCAGAAGAAGCGTATCGACACTCGTGTTCGAGCGACAGTCCGTATCAATGGTGACACTGTGGACGAGGACACTGAGTTTGGAGTATATGATGCTCGTGAGACAAAGGCGTACCAGAAGAAAGTGCGCTATTTTCAACGGTGTGTGTTGGCCTTATTGTGGCCACAATCCGACTGACTTCTTCCCAGTCTACAGCGCTACAAGGCAAAACAAAAAGACAAAGCCCTCGTGAACTCGATTTCTGTTTACAAAGTCGACAATATCGAGATCACCTACGAGCTCGATAACGACGAGGTACAGCCCATCTCGCAGAAGCGAGCCTGCTGGTCACGAGGCGACGACAAGGGCAACATTGAGCTATTTTTCGCCTCCAGCTGCTCTCAAAAGGAGCGACGCGCGAACTGCGAGCAAGAGATGTCAATCGCGCTTGGCTTGTCCGAGGACGGCGCGCTCGCCGTCAGCGCTATCATACGCACCGAAGACGACGAGGAGATGAACAACACGCTCAAGAATGCCGGGATCCACGAGCTCGTAGAGCAGCCTCCGCAGCCCGAGGAATCTGACAGCGATCCAGAGGGCGAGGATATCGAGATGGCCGAGGCTGACCATGACGACGCAGCGCCTGCTCCTCGTCCACCCGCAGAGCCAGAGGCGGAAGTGGATGAGTTGGACGAAGAGGAGTATGAGCACCAACCCCGCCAGTCGCGTCGAGGCAAACCTGCTGTCAAGGGCGAGCACCATCCTCCGCCTTATCCACTGGATGGCGACGAAGATGTTCAAATGGACGGAGCGGGTCAAGCCGCGGAGGAAGAGGTCGATGTTGTGGAAAGCCAGCCAACAGCTCGGGGTCGCCGCAAGTCTCGTCGCGAGTCGAACGTGCAAACCGCTCCTTCTGCAGCCCGTGCCCGTGCACCGACTCCACCGCGCGCAGAAACACCGCCGCCAGCCCTTCCAGCCCCTCCCGCCGGCGTGGACGATCTTGACGCATATTTGGAAACGGAGCAAGGCCACGAGGAGATTGAGCGAGTCACGAGGGCTGCAGCACACGCTTGGCTTCCCCAAGTTACGCCTGCTGCAGAGCGATCGTTTGCTGAGCCCGCCGGACATAATGAGGAGGCAGAGGAGCCGCCAGACGGACGCGAGCCGCGCACCCTGCGTCGACGTACCACAGGAGGCGCGAGTCTAAGCGGCATTGCCGTGTCTCGTCGTGGAGGTCGTCGCGCGCAGTCCGATGCCCACGTGCAGGGCGCGCGCGCAAGACCACACCCGTCCGATGATGCACGCACGAAGCGGATCGGATTCCTGGGCGAGCGGTTTGTGAGTGTACCGCGCTCGCAGATGCATGCCCTCCAGTCTAACGCTTCACCAGGTCTTTGAGCTGCTCAAACATCACCTGAAAGACTGCTCTCCAGCGTTCGACTACGAGAATTGGACCTCGCCCTTCCGAGTGCTCGCGGGCCATCCAGAGTTCGAGGGACAAGAACTCGCCGACTTCGTCTACCACGACAAAAGCGGCACACTGACAAAGCACCTTTTCTCGCGCGGCTCGGAGTATTACAAGGCAGCGCCAGAATACTTCATCGAGGTCAAGGCGACGAGCGGAGAGCAGTCGGAGCCCTTCCACATGAAGAGGCGCCAGTTCCTGCAGGTACGTTGCAGAAAACAATGAATAATGAACCAGAGACCTGAATTCAGGCATAGGCTATGCAGCTATCCCAGGCTGCGCGGCAGCCAGGCGATTCTCTGCAGTTGTACGTTCTGTTCCGGGTCAACGGCGTCGGTGGAGAAGACGCTCCGGTCCTCAAAGCCTACGTGGACCCGCACGACATGCTTTCTCGCGGAACATTGAGGGTCGAGTCCGAGTGTGTTGAAATGCGCGTCGTAGAAGTCGAGTGAGTCATGCTATGCACTCCCGGAGGATTGGAACGGACCGTCGAGATCCGTATATTCAACCGGACCTGAAATCTAATTTCCACACTGTAATTCACCATACTTGTATAATTTGCTACGTTCGAAACTGAGGGTTGGCTTTGCCTTCTGCTATACCGATTCTGGTACGTGGGGGATTGGGAGGAAGTTGGGAAGGGAATTAAATGCCCGACGATCGTCTTGAACCCGCCGTTGACCGTGACTAGGGCCGACAATGAACTTCAATTCCGCTTTGCCTTCGTACCGCCTGGTGTTCAATGACGCGAAGCATCCGCAAGGCACTGGGCGATGACCGCCAGAACAGAAAGTTGGTGTCTGCCCACCTCGTGACATCATCGATACGGCGCACGATACAAAAATGCTCGATTCGCTGCCTCCAGCTGTTAAATCTCTGCCGTACAACAATGAACGACACGCTAAGACACGTTCTGGCGGCCTTACTCGCCGTCTTTCTCATCCACCAAATCTCCTTCCGTCTCATCTTCGGCGGCCCAGCCAAGTACAAAGAACGCGTCATGCTCCGCGCCGCACGTAGGGCGTTTGCCACCCCGCCATCGAGCTCCGAGCTATTGCCGTACAAGGCCAAATGGAATTGGGATCGCGTGCTCAACTTGTACGACTTGAGGCTTGTCAGAGACGCACCCGCACGGTTCCAGGAGCTTCGGAGAAAATGGGGCATCAATGAGGAAGAGTATACGCGCGAGGTAAGTACGCCAAAGCGACCCTCCGAAGGCCGCGATCTCACGTGCTCTTAGGTCACTGGAGAATGGAAACCCATGGGCAACACGGAGGGACTGTCTGGCAGCCTCTTCTTCCGCTCCCAGACGTCCAAATATCTGCTGAAATCTCTCGGACGGGCCTTCGAGAATCGATTTCTCCACGAGCATTTTCTACAAGAGTTCTTCGACTACGTGGAACAACACCCCGACACTTTGCTCAACAAGATTCTCGATGTGCTCGTGAGCTTCGATCACCGCATCGGCGAAGGGCTAAAGTGTGTCGCGCGCCCTGCAGTATACCAACATTGAAATGCTTACTATTTCAGCAGCGTCTCGCCTTCGCATTATCTCGTTCTAGAGAACATCGCGCCCGACAAGCAAGATGACTGGGAGATGCTCGACTTGAAGCCGACCAAGTTCATCGAGCCTTTCCGGGACCTGCTACCTGAGTCAGTTCAGGGCAGCGGCGTGACCGACGTCCTTCCTGACGACAAGCCCGTGTTCATGGTGCTGTATAAAATCTTTACAGCCTGGTTCGCCGTCGACTGACCCTAGCTCAGACTGCGCAAGAGCGCGAAACGACTCTGCAACGACTGAAACATGATCTCGACTTCCTGGCGCGCATGGGCTGCGTGGACTACAGTGTCCTGCTTGTACGGATACCTGACGGGTGCGTCCAGACCTTTCATCCTCGCGCGTGTGGCACTCATCAGCCCATAGTTCTGCACGTATCGCGCTAATCGACGCGTTTTGGTCGTTACGAACGCCACGCGCGCAACTCACCAAATCCGCGTCAGACGCCGCTGGCCTACCGACGCAGACCGTTACGGCGGACGCGGAGGGGTACGCCGCTGAATGCCTGAAGATGATGGAGAAGGCTGTACGTGCACAGGAGAGTGCTTTTGAATGAACCTTATTGCATTGGTTTATCTTTTTTGGTAGACATTCGGCGGTTTCACTGCTTACGAACTGCTGTACGTGAGATGTAGAAAGCAAGAGTACATTCAAAATCCATGCCATCTTTACGAAGGAAACTCAAGACTATGCGGATATTAGAGGGGTAACAAGAAAGGGCTCGTTCGTGTCCAACCTGTTCAAGACACAGACAGTTCCTCGCGTCGGTCACACATACTAATCGTTGTGGGCAATTCTCACTTCGACCGTGTCGGATTCGATCCTCAGCGTGCCGCGGGCCAGCATGTCGTGCGGGTCCACGTATGCCTGGAGGACCGGAGTACCGCTCGTTCCCACGTTGCTCACGCGGAACAGCACATACAACTGCAAAGGTGCGTCCGCATTGCGTGTCGACCGCGAGAGCCGCAGCGCCTGTGGGTGGGCGTGTCAGATTTGCTTCTGTATCAATTAGCGAATGCAGTTCACCTGGTGGAACTGACGTCTCTTCATGAAGAACGGCTTGTATTGATCGCCGCTGGTGGACTTGACCTCTATGAAGTATTCGGGCGTGGTACCGCTGTAGTCTGGATCGGATGGGAAGAGGTGCTGCGTCAAGACGCCCTCGGTGTCGTGGTAGACGAAGTCCGCGAGCTCGTCGCCGGTGAACGTGGGGAAGCCCGCAAGCGAGCGGAACGGCGAGGTCCAATTGGCGTATGTGAACGGCGCCGCGCAGTCCTTCAGATAGTTCTTGAGCAATTCGAAAACCTGGTTGTCTCTCGTCAGCGAGCAATATTCACCCGCCAGGAGGGTGTGCACGTACGAACTGCTCGCCAAGGAAGCCAATCTCCTTCATCCGAGCATCCTCGTAAGGATGAGACCGCGAGCCCCCGCCTCTCGACAGGCGGATTGATATGCCGCTGAGGCTGACGCCCTCGGAATGGTCCTCCTGAGAGTAGCTGCTATCGGCGGACGGACGAGGGTAGTCTGGAGAAGGAATGGCTGGAGATGTCGGCGGCGTGGCGATAACCACAGCGCTCGGAAGCGACGTCTGCAAAGCCACGGCCTTGATACGGTGAATCTCGTCGCGGCCCTGCGTGCTCTGCACATAACGTCCAATCGGCTCCGCTGCTTCGGGCAGGGGTGCGACTGTGGTGGACGGTGAGGTAACGGACAATGTCGATGAGGTTCCCTGCGAAGCAGATTGGGCGGAGGAGTTGGCAGTTTGCGCAAGGGCGGCTTGAAGTCGTATTTGGGCATTTGTCGGCGGCGCGGGGAACTGCCACTCGGGGCCGAGAGGACCGTCGGCGCCTCCTGCCCGCCTCTGCAAGTCCTCCGCCCCAACGCCATATCTCTCTTCCAGCTCTGGGAAGCCGGACCGTAGCAACAACTGGTGAATCTCGTCATCCTCACTGAAATGGAGCAAGGCGGCAATGATAATGTGATCCTCATCGTGCAAACCCAGTACGCGAATGATGGCCTCCACGACGCCGGTAAGTCGATCTCCACGAGAGGATGAGGAGGCGATGTAAAGGATGAGCTTTCCGGAACCATTGAAGCTGGCCCAGCATGCTCTCTCGCCAGAGATAGGTTCCACGTTGGAGTCGTCTAGTGCGTATGTGACGGTCACAGACTGAACTCGGGATACGACAACCGACTTGATCAGACACTTTGCCGACCTGGACCTGCGATATTGCACGCTTGGATACTCTCAGTACATATGCAAACGCATAGCGAGCGAGCCTTGCACTTACCGGGCAATAAAGCGAACACGAGACTGGTATTCCTGTGTCTCAATTTCCTCGACGTCGCAAACGGTGGAGTCTTCTTCCAGCAGCGCACCGTCTATGAGAACGGTTTCAGTAACATGACGATCGATGCGTTTTGTGTCAAGGCCGAGGTGTCCAATGAGGTCGCGGAGGGCGACCAAACGACTCTGTGAGAGCGACAAAAAGTGGAGACTATCGGCGAAGAGACCATGCAAGTATCCGCTGGGATCAGCGAGAAAGAAGTCCTCGTCGCAGGCTGAAAGCCAGACTTCACCGTCCTCTGGGGAAGAAACAGGGAGCATCTCGACTTCGCGTACGCCAATTGTCCAGTCATCACAGGTGCCTTCCTTGATGGGCGAAATCGTACGGTCCGCGTACAGCAATAATGCGAATAGCGTCTCTTCGTCCTCGTGATTGAGAGCTACGCCCTGGTGAAGATCCGAATAGGAGCGTAACTCATCAGCAATGATGGTTTGTGGCGCATCTGCGATCCCCAGGTGTGAGTGGAAGAGTGTTTGCAGCTCGGGGTACTCGGTCTCAAGCGCGGCCTTTAAGGTCATTATCGATGGGCCGCCCCAAACGACGTCCTTTCGTGCTCGCCACTTCTCATTGGCAAAAAACAGGGGCTGATTATTGAATGCAGTTCTGTATCGACCGTGAGCACGGTTCCTCCATGTTAAATCTAATTATTCATACTCACCGAATGTCTTCAGGGATCTCGAAAAACCTGGCCTCGAGTTGCCGATAAAGCTCGTAGACGTGATTCCGATCAGCAGATGTGGTCTGAGCGAGTGCCAGTAGTCGCTTGAGGAAGAACTTGGCGTCCACGTCCGTGCTAACGCCAAAGTCATGTAAGAACGACCAGTCGCCGTCCGGGTCGGAAACGGGAAGCTGAGGCAAATCGGGAGTAGCAAACGGAGAGAGCTTGCGGTTGAGCACAAATGTTGAACCCAGTGGAACTGTGTCTCTGTTACGGCAGCGTACTTCGATCTTGGCGAAATAACTGTTGAGAACGGTTTTATCGTTCGTACTGACTCGGAGCTGAACACATATCCCGGGCCAAAAGATGCGTAAGAGCGAGAGGAGCAGGGCGGTGTCGGCAAGACGAAGACGCTCAACGAGTTCAACGAACTCCTGGTTTGGTGTGCCGTCCGTGACCCGGGGTACCGTTGAGACACCGAATTGCGATTGCAGCCAGTCGCGCCATTCAGGGTGCCGCCATCTGGCGAGAAGATGAGGAGACACAAAACTGCGGTGGATGAATCGTGCCGGAGAGCGCAGAAAGTTACTGAGGGGACCCAGGGGTGGCCTGTACGCGTCATCGTTCATGTAGAGGTCTCCGCCGTAAGCCAGGCTCCCAGATGTATCGGCAAGCCGCAATGAAGTGCCATTAAGCCGGCTAGACCGCCCGTTCTGGAAGACATAGACCGCTTGCTCCAGCGCCTGCGTTACAGAGATAGTCGAATGGCTGCCATGCACCTGGAGGATCTTCTCGACAACGAGCTTCGCGTCGATCTCGCGCACACCAAGCCGTTCGAGAAGTTGCTTACGCTGGGTAGCGGACGAGTCCGTCATGAGGACGTCAATCCCCAGTCCCGAAGGGAATTGCGAGGAATATGGGTTGAAAAACAAAGTCTCTCCCGAGCCGCACGGTATCCAGTTGCCATTTGCGAGACGCGCAAGAGGCAATCTACGGATGCGGTCGTCGACTAGCTGATAACTCCAAAAAAAGCCGTGATTGTTGAGCAGCGAGCAGGCCTGCTCGAGCCACGCATTGTGCTGGTCCGCGACGGAGCTGCCCATCGCACAGAGCCCCGTGACGAAATCATCGAATGTCATGTCAGAGACTCCAAGGAGCAGCAACTTGGGTCTGAGCTCGGTGGGATAGTCGGGCGAGACGTAATAGAACGGAAGCTTGGGCTCTGGGACGAGGCCAAGTCCATCGCCTGACGAGAACGACGATGGGAATTTCACCAGTTGGGGGTGTCGGTAGCAAGCGTCCGCGTCCATGATGACCCCGGTGTTTCGTAGGCGGGCAAGGATGTCATGCGCAATGGGAGAGAAGAACGAGTCGACGATGTCTGATGGATCGGGCAAGAAATGAAGCCAAGTCGATTTGAGCGTATTCATGGACTTGAATTGGGCAACGGCAGAAAGAAAGGCGCTGACGACACCGGATCGTAGCGTCGTGTTCCATTGCAGATCGGATAGAATGTCTTCGCGATTCGCGGCAGTCAGGAAATCTGCCTGTATGATGAACTAGTCCCACAGTATCGTAAGAACCCAATCATTCACAAGAGAACTAGAAGACATACTCTGAATCCAACGCTGCGCACAGGGAGAAATGCGTGCACCATCTGACGACTGGGCTGGGGTAGAAGCGCGTCGTCGAGAGGGAAGGCTAGGACAATATCCGTTGTCTCCGACTGCGCGCGCTTCGGCTCGTGACGGTAAGCGTCAATCGTTTCCGTAACGCGGAAGAAGCGCCGGCTTGTCGTAGAGGAGCCGCTGGTTGTGACGATGCTGACAAAGTTTCCTTGAACCTCGCGCCGCGCAGAGAAGTTCTCGCCGTCGTCGACCGTCAACCGGGCGAGCCTGCGCATGAAGAGCAGCACGCTTTCTCTGACCTGGCGAAGCTGCTGTTTCACGGCGGCGAATTGGTCGCCGTCGCAAAATTCCAAGCGCAAGACAGTCCATCCGGGCTTGTTCAACGAGGATGACGTCCACTGGGGCGATATCATGCCTAGCTCGGCGGCGCGGTCGAGAACGAAGTGATAGCCCAAGGAATGGACGTGGACTTTGCTCGCAACCTTGAACATGGATTTGGCACCTGGGCAACTATCAGCACATCGCAATGGGTGTCCAAACGCACATACCGATGCCCTTCTCGCCTGCGATTGTATGTCGGTAAAGTACGCATGCGATGAATCATATGTGATGCATACCGATGTACCCAGTCTGGTTCCTCTTCGTGCTCTGTCCGATCCCGCAGAATGCCCTGACATTCTCGGCGGAGAACCCAGACTCATTGCAATGAATTTCCATGTAAGACTGGCGGAGGGTAATGCAGAGTTCTGGAGTAATGCCGGAAGGATAAGCATTGTCATCGGCGTTCTGGAGCGCTTCGAGAACGAAGTGGGCCGGCTTGGAGTACAGCTCGTCGGAGAGGCTGAGTCGCGATGAGCGTGAGAAATTGATCATATACAAAGGATAGAGACATACATCTTGAGCGATTTTTCCAAATTTTGCTTCAATCTTGTCACGGTATTCCAGACTTCTGGATTACTACGAGCTTGTTTGATGAGATCCTCATCCACGCCATTGTCGCAGCGGATCCGCTGAACGACGTGCTGCTCGGGAGTCATCTGCGACAGTGCTGAAGTCGTGGGGGGAGAAGAAGGAAGAGTTGGCTGGTGACGAAAGCTGGTGCAACGAGGCAGCTCGTAGGCAGGTGAGTTGAGAGCTCAAGAAGTAACGGCTGTTGTGGCGTGCAGCTAATGAGAGTGCGAGCGCAGATTGCAATTTAGAATGTTGCAGGGCGAGCAGATAGGGACTTGTGCAGGGTCGCGGTCTTCGGACCTTCAGATTGAGTCAATTGCGCGCTCTTGCACAAAATCGGCGAGGCGGTCATCGCACAGAATGGAGCTCATTGCTGCAGTATACGTGCGTAGAGTCCTCCGTCATGTGAGAATTAGGTTAGGGGCATGGTCATATATACCGGTTGGCGCGATTGCAAAGCCTCGGCGTACTACGTTTGCGATGACTGAACTTGAAGGCAGGCTGGCCGTTGAGAGTGCATCCCGAGTCCGCAAATTACCGTGACCGAACCGCAGTTGTTTAACCTACTAAGAGACGGAGCACAACCAGTATTGCTCGAGTCGCCTCATCGTAATATGGACGAAGTTGTTGCTGTTTTACTCCTATGGCCGGCTTTGTTGAACTCACTCCATTACAAGGCTCCAGCGTACCGCGCAATCTACCGCGCAATGTGCAGGTTGCCCCGACCAGAGTCGGATTTCAATGTCATGGTGGTCACCCAAGCACTGTACACGGCCGGCCCGCGGCGCTGACTGTGACCTTTAAGCACAACTCGTCGCGCTCCTCTCTCTATCGGATTCCCTTGGTCCATTATGGTCGCAATCGCTGGCCTTGCGCTCCTCTTTGCTCTCCGCCCGGCTCTCGTACCTGCTACCATTCCCGAGCATGCTCAGAATCGCCCTGTCACTGCTATCACCAACGTCCGTGTCTTCGACGGCAAGGAGATGTCCTCATCTCCCAAGACAGTCTATATAACAGCTGAAGGACGTATCAGCCACTCCCGGCCTACACACGTCGATGTGAACGTCGATGGGGATCACAAATTTCTGGTCCCTGGCTTGATAGATAGCCATGCTCACCCAGCGTCTACGGATGAGCTCGCAGAGCTCGCTTCGTATGGCGTAACGACAGTCTTTGTCCTCTCAACGTTCAACTTTACGCAGTCACTGGCGCTCAAAGATCATGCTGGTCTTCCCGACGTCTTCGTAGCTGGAGTCCCCGCTATCGGCCGCAACGCAGGGCACGCCGTGATAGCCAAAAAGTCGGGAAATGCGGCCAACTGGCTCCTGACGCCGGAGAGTGACCTTGAGGACTATGTCCAATGGAACATTGGCAACGGCTCCGACTTCCTCAAAGTCGTCTCGCAGCCAAACGGGCCGACGCTCGACCAGCAGAGCGCAATCGTGCGGCTTGCGCGTGAGCGCGGCAAGATGATCGCGACACACGCCGTCGACCTCGAGGCGTACACCACCGCCGTACGCTCCAACACGCACTCGATCCACCACATCGTCGTGGACGCGCCGCTGGGCCCGGACATTCCGGCCCTGATGCGCGCGAACGGCCAGTTCGCCGTGCCCACGCTCGTGCTCGTGAAGCTGGTGCGCAGCTACGCGTCGCTGCGAGCACTCATGCCCGGGATGGGCAATCCCCGCGCGTCGCTCGGTCAGGCGCTGGCGAACGCCCGCGCTTTGCACGAGGCGGGCGTCCCGCTCATCGCTGGTACCGACGCCGTGTCGCTCCTAGGCATAGAGCTGCCGTTCGGCGTCATGCTGCAGTGCGAGCTGGAGCTCCTTGTCGAGGCGGGTCTGTCACCAGCAGAGGCTCTGCGCGCGGCGACGGCAGACGCGGCGAAGTGGCAGCGCCTTGCGGACCGTGGCGCCATTCTTGATGGTCTGCGCGCGGATGTTCTGCTCTTGAGTGCGGACCCTACGAAGGACATCACCAACATCGCGTCCATCGATAAAGTCTGGATTGACGGCTTCGAGTTCCAAGGCCCTGTGCGTCGACCAGGCGGATGTGCGAACGCCAAGGTCGGGTTGGGGCTTACGTTGAGGGCCTTAGGTGCTCTTTTTACGATCAAGGAGGCTGCACGTTCTGTGTTCGGAATATTCAGGTCAGTCGCAGTCGCGGCCCGCAAAATGATTTTCTGACGGTCAACATAATGTCAGCTTTGCGAATGGGAAGACAGAGCTCTGACCAAGTGTTGGATCTATAGCTACATTTCTGCAGTGCGTTTGGACACACCACCGTCCTGCAGTGCGTTTGGACACACCACCGTCTTGCTGCTCGCATAAGATTTACAGATGCTCTGACCGCGGCTTAGTATTGCGAATATAAATTATCGTCTAGCTGTCGCTCTTGAAGATACTGACGCTGCGCTCGCCGAAGATCGGTCCTGATCAAAATTCCGTTGAACCTGCGGCACTTCCAGCCTCTACATGAGGAGCAACGGGGAAAGGTACAGCAACCCCATGCGCCTCGACACTGGACGGCGAAGATAGGGGAGCGCAAGCTGGCGACGGCATCGTCAGAGGCCGCGCGAGCACGTCAAATAACGGTCGAGATGTCGGCCAGACAGCGCCGCGACCTGAAGCCTGAAACATGAAGCCCGATGACCCTGTGCCAGGAGCTCCATGGATAGGCTGCGGGCGTATCACGCGCGGGAGCAGTAATATAATCTTCGCCTTTCGTAGGTGTACGAGTTAGAGGCCAGGATGAAATTCAGAACGAGCCAGATCTGCGCGTCATAGAGGGAAGTATGTAGAACTGAGCAGTTCGCCATGGATCCATCTTGAATGCCAAAAAGTATCGTTAAAAGAGCTTAGAGTACACCGAGGACGGCGCCTGCGAGCCAAGGCCCAGATCATACGGCAACGATACGAGACCCAAACAGCTGACGGAACGCGCAGAAGCAGTCAGGAAAGTCGCCACGCATGGTGAGCGCTGAGCATGCATCTCGGATGGCATTGCCGTAGGCAGGGATAGCCTGAGGCGCGCAGAAAGGAGTACGGGTGCAACAGTACCGGCGGAACGTCCCGGCTGCCATGACCTGCCAAGGGGCCCGCACGATTTGGATCCGTGATATCGTCTGGGGGAGGGGGGGTCGTGGGAAATGATCTGGCGTCTACCGGCATCCCGGCAGATGCGATGTCGGTGATGGCTCGGACTGCCACCGAGCTGCGGTCTTATTGCAGCCGTCTCAAACGCTCAGTGAGCGTTTGAGACGGGTGCAATTGAAAATGCGCGATTTCTCGAACAGTCCGCGCAGGTGAATTCAAGCAAAGTACACAAGTGAATGCTATTACTAGGCTGCAGACTGGGACGCTAGTTTAGTTTTATACTCTTCAATGGCATCCGAGTCAGGCAAGCGAGCAACTTCACGATGTCGTTGCGTCTGCTCCTTCGAAATCCCGAGTCTCAACGACTCTTCCGAGCTAACGTGAGTGTCTACTAGTAAGCGCATGATGTGAGCTGGCTCGTAGTCGGCGTCATCGCTGTGAGCAGCGGCGCAATGGAAGAGTGCATTGTACTTCCAAATTGTACGGAGCTGCCCCGATTTCGATGGCGCGCACAGCGCACAGTGAATTGGAACATTGCTTGATTTGCTTGTATCCGTGGATTCTGCCGCTTTCTTGTAGTTCATGTTCTCGTAGTGATATTCGCAGCTCGATGAGATTTGAAACTGGTTCTTCCGGCGCCTGAGCATTGTAGTGCAAGCACCGAGGCCGCAAAAACCGCATGGATTGGCAGGGACTTGGTCCTGGGGAATGAATTAGTGCAGCAAATATTGATCTGACGTCGATCTTACGCATTGCGGATCAGGGACCTTTCTCAGTGCGCGAAGAAGGTGCTCGCCAACATGATCCCGCATCTTGGATAGCTTGAGATTAGCACGGCAGAGCTTACATGGCAGTAATTCTTGCGCTTTGTGCTTCTTCTTTGGCTCAAGGTGCGGCGGCAACGACTGCACCTTGAAAATAACTTTGCCTGAACTGCGTGAGGAGAGCACAGCACTGTGAAATTGGGCGCACCATCTGCAGAACGCAAAGGCAGATCCTTCATGTTTTCAACGACGGGGAGGAGGAGAATGTTGGACATGATCTCCTCTGTTTCAGGGTTGAGCGCGTCCCAAGCGTCCTCACACGTCTGCAGCATGTCATCCTGTGAAAATGACCATGTAGCGGTAGGTCCGACAGCTAAAATATAATCAGAGAATACTACTTCGTTGCTCTAGGACGCACTTTCGGAATTCCGGACTACCTGGCTCAGCACCGGAGCCATGATAGACGTAATCGCGGCAGGTACCTCAAGGACATAGCGCGCGTGCGAGATCTGCGTATCCATTTTGTCATCCAGCTGGAGATACTCTCCGGTCCAAGTCCACGTGCGGTCTATATAAAGTGACGCGCAAGTGACGCGCAGTGACGCGCGAGACGCGCAGCACCATTTTGTACCCAATACTAACCCTTGTGAGGTCTGATAACATGGACCATATCCACTGAGGCCTCCAAAACAATTGGGCAGGTGCCATCAGCCCAGGGTCTTAGTTAACCAGGCAAAGTTGTAATAGTACCAAAAGGCTTGCGCGTCTCTTGCGCGTCCCCTGCATGTCATTRCAGATTGCAATAAATACAGACATTTGGAGCAAATGCCATGTGTAAGGAAGGTAAGACATAGTCTATACTCTTTTTCGTGTTATTTCGATTGAAATTATTGCTCAAATAAACAATGCATACTCAATATGTGACACTCGTAAATAATAGCTTTCTACACACTGCCACCAGTCACTACTGGGTCAATCTATCCACATGTGACAATCCATTTACACAGTACACATATTTAGCACAATTACCCTAGTTTGTGAGAGGGTGAATTTACCTAGAGACTCAGTCCAAAATCTCAAAGTCAGTCGTAAATACAGTTACCACCACCCTGGCGATATCATTATGTCTATACTCTTCCATATGGCATTTCAAGTTGTTTCTACACACATTTTGTTGATTCCTTGAGATTATGAGCAGAACGGGTTGCATTTGTGC